>JAWWEO010020107.1:0-11309 GCA_035582975.1 Ormyrus labotus | reverse complement strand
TTCTGTCTGGGCTCATTTGATTAAGAATGAGCTATATTTTTATTATGTTAATAGTATAATCTGTTACTAATTAAAATGTATTTTTTACAGGTGATTTAAGTGACTAAAAAAATGGGTATATAACCCCCTTAAGAAAAAAAAGTTAGTAGGCCTGATTAAGACATAACAATGTGGCCTTATCTCGCAGCTATTGGACATCATTTTTTCCTGAAAGTACACATAATTCCCTACAAAATAAAACAAAAAAATTATCTCAATACGATCAAAATTGACCGAGTTACAAGCATTTGAAAAATGGCAATTTTTCGATTAAAAATTTTGTTATGATAATTTTGTTATGGAGTGTATTTATCGAATCAAAAATTTATAAATATAAATAACAGTACTATAAAAACAAGTTATATTTCTACTTAACGCTTTAAGTCCTGAATGCACAAAAAAATTACTCTAATTTTGCTGCAATAGCAAAGTACTTAAACGTTGGTGTTTTTTTATGAAACTTGGTAAAGTAGGATATTATAATGCACATCAAGCAGAAAAAAATAATGAAGAAGAAGCGACTTTATCAACACCCAATACAATACAAAAACTTACTAGACAAAACACAGCATTTAGAACAAATGATTCGCCGTTTATAATACAATTCCAAAGTATTAGAAACGGAAGAAACAGAAAATAATAAATAATAAAATAAGAATTAACAAAGTAAGTAAACTAAATAAAATTATGAAATTAGAAAAAGAATTTATAGTTTGCATTAATATAAGAAGTTTAAATCACAACTATAATAAGTTACTAGTATTTCTAAAAAGCCTTGAAGTTAAGCCATCCATCATTATTTGTACAGAAACCTGGAGAATGGATAATCATAATTTATTCAATATAACTGGTTATAAAATCTTTTACAATAACAGTAGAATTAATCAAAATGACGAAGTAGCTATGTACATAGATAATAGATTAATTAAAACAACAGAGATAATTACATTAGAAGACAATTCACAAATACTAATATCAGCGTTATGTAGATGTCATAGCATAAAGAAAACTGAATTTACCATAACTTTTAAAGAACTATTCAGATTAAACAAAAAATTTAAAAATAACCTAATAATCGGTGATTTTAACATTGACATAAACAGTAATAAAATAATAGACCAAGAAGTTTTACAGATACTACTAGAAAATAGATATCGCCCAGGTTTCAATGAAACAACTAAACCAGCAAATAATGACGCGAGCAATGGTACATGTATTGATAATTTCTATATAAAACTTGATAAAATCGCACACAAAAGCTATACTCTAACATACCATTTAATGATCATTATCCGATCCTAATGTCATTAAAGAAAACAACAAAAAGAGACGAAAACAAAACCAATTACAAGAAAATAAACTATCACAAACTTGTAACTATAAGCAAAAACACAAACTGGACGGACATTTCCATAACTTCAAACCCTTTCAAATAAAGCCTTAGATCAACTAATAGTCAATATTAAAAAATGCATAACTGACTCGGAAATATCAATTAATAATAAACAAAGAAAACATACACCCAGATGCTGGATAACTAAAGCTATAATTATATCATGTGCTACTAAAGAAAAATTATACATGTTGAAAAAAGATCCGCACAATGCAACAAAAAAAGAAGTATATAATAAGCATCAAAAAAACATTAAATCAAATTATAAACAAAGCTAAAACTGAATATGATAAAAAACAAATTCAAATAAACCAAAACAACCAAAAGAATCTTTGGAAGATAATCAACAATAAACTATGCAAAGAAAATAAAACTAATAAAAACATTAACTTTCTGACAAATAACTATTACTGAATCATCAAAAATAGCAGATATCATGAATGAATGCTTCTGTTATATAGGAAAAAAATGAGAGATAAAATAAAAACACCTCAAAATGTAAAATTACAAATGCCACCCTTGAACGATAAAAGCATACATTTATTTCCTACAAACTAAAAAGAAATAATTGAAGTTATAAATAGCCTAAAAAACAAAAATGGAGGATTAGACCAAATTAATGCTCAAGTCTTAAAAACAATTAGAGAACACATTAGCATACCACTTACAAACATCTTTAACACATGCATAGAAAAAGGAGAATGGCCACAAGCACTAAAAACGGTAGAAGTTATACGTATATACAAAAGTAAAGAAAAGCACATACCTACCAATTACAGACCAATATCCATGATCTCCAACTTAGCAAAAATTTTTTAAAAATTAATACATAAGAGGCTACTAAGTTTTATAGAGAAGAATAAAATTATATCAGATAAACAAATTAAAAAAAAATTAAAGTACAAAAGATGCAGTTAACTATTTAACAAACTTAATATATAGTCAACTTGATAAAAGTGAACCTGTAGCAGCTACATTTCTTGATCTCGCCAAGGCATTTGATACAGTGGACCATAAAATACTTCTAGATAAACTTTACAATTACGGAATAAGAGGTAATGCTTACAAATTACTTAAAAGTTACTTAGACAACAGAAAACAAAGAGTAAAAGTAAACAGTGTAAATAGCCAATTCGATACAATTCAAACAGGTGTCCCACAAGGAACAATACTTGGACCATTATTATTCATAATCTACATAAATGATATATTTCAAATGCTATCAGAACACACAATATCATCTTATGCCGATGACACTGCAATAATAGTAAAAGGAAAATCATGGCTAGAAGTAGAAGCTAAATTAAACCTGTACTTAAATAAAGTATCAAATTGGCTTGCATTAAACAAACTATCATTGAAACAGTTTACATTGAATTTGGAAGTATTCGAAATAGCACACCTGGAAATTTAAAGGGCAGTATACAAGATAAACAAATAAATAGAGTTGAAAATACAACATAACTAGGAATTATAATAGATAATAACATGAGATGGGAAAATCACATAGAAAACATTTACAAAAAAACAAAATACTTAATTTTCACTTTCTATAAACTTAAAAAAATACTATCCCAACAAAATCTCATAATGCTATAATATGCTCTTTTCCACAGTTTAATGTCGTATGGCATAATTGCATGGAAAGGAGCGTACATGAACATAACTCGTACATTACAAACTCTACAGAACAGAATTCTTAAAATAATAAATAAAAATAACTTCTTAAAAAAAAACCATTAAATCTTGATCAGCAATTTACTTACGAATCTCTATTACATCATTACGAAGACTTAAAAGGTAACTTCATAAACTCAACAAGCAACACTAGGAAGAAAAGTATCATGGTCCCAAAACATAACAGAAGAATAAGTAACCAGGTCAGCTACATAAGGGCCATTGCGTGCTATAACAAATTACCCAATAACCTTAAAACTCTAACAAACCAATTTAATAGAAAAGCAAAACTAAAAGAATGGATAAAATCAAATTAAAAACAGCAAGTAATGAACACACAGCAATAAAAGAAATTAAAATAGACTCCAACAAAATAAGAAAAATCTTATACAAACAAATAGTTAACAAAAAAAGCTACTCAACTACATTATACTCATTGAATACAGCCTTGTCACATCCTATATTGGAAGTCCATGGGGGTGAAATAAGCACAGACAGACTTATACTAGACATTAGAACATATATCTGTGCACACGGTTACTACAATTTACAAATAACACTGAACTAATCAACTTAGCAACTAAAATAGCTGAAAAGATCATCAAAACCACTTATGAAAACAATCCTGTTTATTCTGAGCAAAAAAATAATAAAGAAGACTGTGATAAATGTCACTATCCAAAAGTAAAAGGAATAAAACACCAAAATTATATAAAAGAAGAGAAGGCAATCACTACAGAAAAAAATAAAATTAAAATTACACGTATAGAAGAAGTCTTTACAACAATATATGAAATAGCAATAGAAAACACAAACAAAATTTTAGAAAATAAATGCCCTAAACCTCCAGGAAAACAAATCAAACAAAACAACGAAATCAGAATGTCATATGGAGACATAAATTATCTTGCAAATAATAAAGCACTTTTATACTTTGATAGAGGATATAGAGGGAAGCAAATTTTTACAAACTCAATGCTGCCATTGATTAGATATTGGAAATGAACAAATAGTATACGTATGTTTAATGATATCTGTGATATTTTATTTAGTCATAAGTATTTAGCATGTAAGTTTATTTAGTTTTATATCGAGCCAGACCAGCGAACAGGAAAAAACTTTCATCTCCTGGGTTACTGTTGTAACGTGATATTGTATGTGCAATTATTATTATTTAATTATTGTATATCTATTCTTTGGTTTAATAAATAATAAATAAAATAAATAAATAAATTTTCCAATGTAGTGTTTTCCTGGTCCCTTGCAAGCTCGCTTGCATTTTTGCATCTGCCTGCTTTGCGGCAGTTTTGCATTATATTTTTCGGCAAGTTGCTGCCGTAATATTTCTGGCATCGAAACGGCTGGTGAAATATTCGCCTTCTATGCGATTCACTCGCTCATGTTTCGATTGCCTTATTTATCGTACTTGTTATTGCCAAGTACTTGATTTCTGTAAGTAAGTACAATTTAATGTAAAATTTTGATCTTGTAGGTTCGCCGAAGGTTACTCTGCCGGAATTTGCCAAACGGTCGCTTCGAGCTCGAAAGATCACCCGATGAGTCCCAGCCAATCAATCTCGGACTACGAGGAGGACTCCCTACTCTCCAACTGGGGGGAGAAAGCTGATATAAGGAGGTTCCACTCCGTACTCGAGGACTTTTCTTCTGGCTGCCAACTGCGAGACATCCGCGCCGCGAAGTTGCTCTGCGCATACCATTAGTTTTTCTGTACTTAGTCCGCGGAGCGTAAAAGTTCATTATTCTGTTTTCGAGTTTCTTTGATTTTTGTAACATTGCGTACTGTTCTTTTATTTGCCTGTCTAGACCTGGTGTTTCGTTAAAATCAGCCGATACGACGGAAAGCTACAAAAGGGTAAGACTCGCTCAATCCGCGCCATTGTTACTACTGCCGCTTGAAGGCAAAAGTTCAGTGATTTGCGAATTTTAAAGAAAAGTGTCTCCGTTTTAAATATTGTACTCGCGATTTACTAGTTTATTATAACAGCGAGGTGGAGTTTATTCTTGGCAAAATTCAATTTCTTTCAAATTTATATTTTTCGAGATTGTAAGTAAATTTCTTTTTGGTGCCTATCGAGGCAAATCAATTTTAATCTCTTTTGTAAAACTCGAAACTTTAATTGTACTGAGAACTATTCAAATTTTAATTAAATTTGTTATTGTGAGTTATTTAAATTTTGCTCACTATTTTGAATGTTCTCCTTGCATGGTTGTATTGTTCGAAATCCTAACCTGTCGATCCCAGCTCTAGTCGTTCGACCTCACGACTCTACCGTCTGCCTAGCCGAGTCTACTAAATTTTGATTCATTTGCAACTATGAACGTTTGATTGGGATTTAGTGATACCCAATCTTTCATAAGACTGGTAAATCCAAGGTTTTTACATTTATCGATTTCTATGACATTTAATTCATATCCGATTTCTTCGAATAAATGACAAATGGCATTATTGACAAATTTTGTATTTGCAACAGCATTACCATCAGCTTTTACTAATTGACCGTATACATGCAGTGAACTTCTAGACGGTAACAGACGCAAATTCATTTCATTACTGTTATTGTAAGTAGAAGTAGAATTCGGTGGATGAGCATGAATTTCGTAATGAGCCAGGGACTCGTCGAAAGCGACAGGAGACTGTATCCTTAGAATCTCTTCATTGCGTTGAAAACACCAAAAAGTTAGACAAGTTATTTTCAATCAAAAACGACTTTTAAGTCGAGACTTTTCAGAAATTGTACGTTTCGCCCTGTTAGCACTTTGACTGTCGGTTTTCGACAGAATGAAAGATCGCATGTTTTATTGCTTATATAGCTTCCGCGTGGATTCTTACTATTGTAAACAATACCCATTTAATTGCTTCGTATGAAATCGAATAGTTATTACTTCTCCTTGAAAATTAACCAAGTCTCCGTGTTGCGACCGTGTCGCATTTGAATTTGGCGCCTTAGACCCGTCGAAATTTTGGGCGAGATAATCGCCGCGGGAGGGCGTAAAGAATCTCCACTCGGGGGGTCGCGTCCTTAAAAAGGTGACTGAAGGGATCCCGGCCTCGTTTCTTTCGACCACGTGTTCGCGAAAGGAACAAAAACGCCTTTTCTATTTTTTGTTAACGCGACCGCGCAATTAAAATCTTTAGATTTAGTTTACAGTCAAACATTTGTAATTAAATTTCGAGCAATAAAGCTCCTAAAAGCGAAAGACATCAGTGTTTTAATTAGCCAGCAATACACACTCCAACCGATAACCCGTGCCACACACTTCGGCAATTTCGCTCGCGAGGTAGCTACGTTTACCAAACCCCAAGAGACCGACAGGCTTTCGCGCGAAGAAACACTCCGTCTTGATCAACTATACATATTTGTAAGTGATCTATGCAATTAACGGCTACAGGAAGATAAATAACGTGCGAGGGAACTTCAATTATTTTATATCCTGATAGAACTAAAGGAAAAAATTCATGAATCGTGTGTACTTTTTGGCCGTTTATATAGGCTCCTGAGGTGATGTTGCACTCTACTCTCAGAGCGTTAACTTTGAGAATAGTCACTGGCAAGTCAGAGCTATGCGTGATGTTTGGCTCAAGAATGCGTTGTGTAAAGCCCAACAGTCGACCAATAGAATCTTGAGGGCAAAAATTGATTGAATGACTGCTTGTTATTACACTGCAAAGTGTATTATTATTAGGCTTGAGATCGATGGTAATATTTTCAGCCATCAATCTCTTGCGAAGGTATTTATGGGTATCTTCGATTTCGTAGCTGCCAATGGGTAATGTAATAATTTTTTCACCCATGTAAAATTTATTATTATTACTGTCTATGTTGGGAATGGAATTAAAAGTTAACAGTTCGACTAAACCGAGCACGTAATTTTTATTCGATGAAAGTTCGATTGGCGGAAAATATTGGGCTTCGAAAGTATAGACGAAATACCTGAAAGAGTTATAGTCAATGAATCTCCCATGACTGCAAAATTAATACTGACTGTATATGACGGATGCTGCTATTTATATAGCGTCAATTATTTCGATTTCTCTCATGTATAGAGTTATTATTGAAGGTTATACGATCTTGCAGGTCATTATTATTTCGCCAACGCTCGTATCTCTCTGAACGAAAACGTGCTCTCTCCGTAGCGGTTTGCTGCTGCTGATTTTGGTTTTTAGGTTTCCAGAGCTCTGGCCCATATTGAGTTGTTGCTTCAACGAGTGCTGAATTAAGAATGAGCTGATTTAAGTTCCATTCAAGAACTGTAAGCAGAGATGTCCGCATACATAAGTGTCAAAGTCTTGATATCTATCGTGATTACATTTGACTTCATCAACTCCAATGTATGACATAAAGTCTAGTGGAGGATGAAGATCACCGAAACTATCAAAGAATATGACATCGTTACTTCGTTTCTTGTAAGCAACCCCAATGTGTTCCAGATCCACTTGCATCATCAAGATTTATTATAGCACATTCGCGATATCGAGGACCAGTAACAGGCAGCGCATTTCGCATAAAAACGCCTCGAAAATATGGAATTTTTAAAATTTTTGCATATTTCAACAAGTCAAAATCTTTAAGTGCTCGATGAGGTAATCTTACATCAAAGGTCTTTTTTTTAGACCATTTCCCTTGTAAGGTTTGAGATAAATACGAATAGATCGACACAAGAAAGCAGATTGCTTTTATCTATGCCAAACTTATGCTCAAATTCCAAAACATCTTGTCAAAAATCACCTTAATTTGTTGGACAAGACGACATGAATTTAAAGCATGCGTAAAATGATGACGTTAATTTCAACATGTCACATGAACAGTTCAAAGAGTTGCGTGGAAAATGTTGGAGAGATGAGAAACATAAGTTTCTAGTGATTGACAAGGACAGAGGCATTAAAGATGGTAAATATCGAAAGGGGTTTGACTGCTTTGTTATAAAGATATCGTGCACCTTGCATAAAATCGACAGTACATTTTTAAACCTCAAAGAGTTAACATGCCAGACTTTCAACAGAAACGTACTCAGTCAACTTGTCAAAGTGCGAGATGCAATTAAACGAAAATATGATTTATTAAAATCGGAAAAGAACGATACAGAAAAACTTGAGTGAGACGTTTAAACCTATAACTGAACCTCTTCCAGAAATCGTGACTCATGAGAAAAAAAAAACGTATAATGCGTCGTGAAAAAACTGAACCGTATAAAGAAAATATTCTTATCAAGAAAGACGAGCCTAAACGAGTATGAAACAGATTTTAGCGAAGGAACAGAAAATACTTTGTTAAACGATACTGTACAAGAACTTGAAGATAATAGTTTATTAGCTAGCAATAAATATATTCAAATTCTTGAAGGAAATGATTCAAGTTTATTGGACAAAATTTATGAAATTCGCAAAGAAGATAGTGCATACAAAATTGGAAACTCTCCAATATATCTCCTCGTTACGAAATATCCTGATCAGAGTTATGTGACCAAGGCTGATTTACAAAATTATAAAAACATTTTAGAAACATTCAGTGTGCATAAGAAGCAATTTGACAAATACAACACCCTTCGTTGTCACAACAGTAAAAAATTTAATGAAATTATTGCTCCAATGTTTGCTGACAGTCCGAAAAAGAATGGAGGATCACTACCATGATATAAAGTTGCTGCAAAGATTTTGTCATCGTTAGATTACGTACATTGGGATGATCCTAATGAGCTCGTTGATCGACTAAGATTATTAATAGCTGAAAGAAGTGCTGGAAATTTTAGTCATTCAAATGAAATTCATTCAATAGTTGAAGAACTTTGAGAAGGAGGCTATATATATTGAACATACAGTTGTGAATTATAGGCATTATAAAAATGAGCGTTTATGTGCTCGGACGTAAGCTGGGTCGGACTGAGGGTCGTAACGGTCCACCTGGTATCGGATACAAACTCACTGCCGATGGACAGTACGACGTAGAAAATAAAAGGTTATATAGCGTAGCTTCACCACAGTACGCCGACGATGGTGTAAATTTGAATACGGTGCAATATATAGTTCAAATGGAAATTCATAGCATGACTGATGTCACCAGTCGATTGAGAGACGATTTCAATAATTTAGATATAATAGTTGACAATCACAGTAATGAAATCGATGAAGAATTTTCTAAAATTAAGATTCATATACAAACTTTGTTAGATAATTTTGAAAAACTCAGTATTCATTAATATTATGTATCAGCATCAAGTTGTCGAAGAATTTCATAAGCCGGCTAGAAGAAACTATTTGCGAGGAAAATATATTATTCCTGGCTTGGATGAAACATGGCAAGCGGATCTTGTAGAGATACAACCTTACTCTCGAGAAAACAAAGGCTATAAATTGTGACGTACACGCCGTTCTCGTACGTCTTAAGTTTTTGTACGTACCCGAGTGTTTTGAAACTAAATTAAAATTTTTATTAATCACGTTAGACACCGACTGATTTTTTCGCTGCCTACATGGGAAGAAATGCGGCGCTTAATGAGCCACATAAATTGCCATGTCGTAAGGCTAAACTGTTAGGCGTGGGAGTAGACAAGACGCGCAATGTGTCTTATAAACAGCCGCAGTTAGTTATTTGTTAGAGTAAAATGCGGGAGTAGACAAGACGTGCAATTTTCCTCGATAACAGCCGCGGTTAGTAATTGATTAGTAATTAGAAAGACGGGGGTAATCGAGACGCGCAATGCGTCTCGACAACACCCGTTGTTAATTCTATATACAGGGTGTTCAAAAAGTCCCGGACCGGTAGAATAACTTAAAAAGTAGGCGTTGCACAGAAAAATGACCAATACAAAAGTTGCAGGAAATGACCCTAGCTATCGGATGGTGATCTTGCCTATGACCTTGACCTTGACCTTCAAGGTCATTTCAAGGTCAAGTCAATTTTTTTAAATGGCAACCCCTAGTTTTGACACCGGAAATGAAAAGGGCGGGAAATTTTACGTCCAGAAATGACCTTAGAAAAATTTGACCTCGGAAGGTTAAGTCAAGGTTAAGCAGTGACCAGCTGGATATCTTGAATCGTAGGCGTCGCTCAAAAAAATGGTTGAGATAAAAGTTGTAGGAAATTTCCCTGGCTATCTAACTGCGTCCTCGGTCGTGACCTTGACTTGACCTTCCGAAGTCAAATTTTTCTAATAGTCAAGGTCATGTCTGGACGTAAAATTTTCCGCCGTTTTCAATTCCGGTGTCAAAACTAGGAGTTGACATTTAAAAAAATCACTTGACCTTTAAATGATCTTGAAGGTCAAGGTCATAGGCAAGATCACCATCCGATAGCTAGGGTCATTTCCTGCAACTTTTGTATTGGTCATTTTTCTGTGCGACGCCTACTTTTTAAGTTATTCTACCGGTCCGGGACTTTTTGAACACCCTGTATATATGAGGAAGGAAAAAGAGATACGAAGGATCGAATTTTGAGTAAAAATAATATTTAATGTATATTATTTTTTTACAGTAATGTTAAACGGAACTATAAGCCTGAGCGCACTGTTCGTAGTCATTAAGCCAAGCAGGCTAGTCCCTTTCTTAGGAGAGGTCTGTAAGGAAGGCTGAGAGAGAAGCGAATGCTCGCTGGTCGCCGGAGCAGCCGTATGTAAGGGCTCATGGCATCAGTTCTTCTCTCTCGTGCCTTTTTACTTTCTCTGAGCGCCGGTCGTTTGGTGCGAGACGGCTCTCTCGCGATGTGTGCAGCGCGCTTCAAAGACGGCGCGACCGAGATTTTCGAGAGAGTCGTCGTTCTACGTATTTTTCTAAGACAAGAGCTTTCTGAAAAGCATCTCGTTTTTCGCATATTCTATGCCTTTTAAACAAAATAAAAGGCATTTAATCTCTAAATAGCTTTTTATTTATTTTGGCTAATTCTTTTTTTTAATTTATTTATGTATTTTATTTTAAATTTTTTAATAAAAAAGGTTGTGGATGTTATATTGTCCTCCAATAAAAATATTTAATTTTTGTTAAGAAAATAAAAAAGTTTTATTTCATGAATATTTACACTATTTACAGTTTATTTTAAGGCTGTATTTAATAACACCGGCCCACAAAAAAAAAGTTTTTGGTTCTGGGATGAAGACTAGTTTTTTCTTACGTATTTTTTTCCGCTGAATCCGAATTCGTCATTAAAAATAGGGGTTCGGCCGTAAATTTTGAAGATAACCTCAAAAA
>JAWWEO010020106.1:0-11310 GCA_035582975.1 Ormyrus labotus | reverse complement strand
AGGGATATTAATCTAAATTAATAATAAAAATTACCAATGAAATTTTATTTTAACCCGTTTTTTTTTTTTTTTGGTTAGTCACGTGAATACTCACGTGGAAATCTACGTAAGAAAATGGTCGAAAATCTCACGTGAATATCCACGTGGGAATTTACGTGGATATCCACATGATTTTTTTTAGTAGGGTAAGCTGGCGGTAACATTACGAATCTTTCGTGAAAGCTTACAGAAAGTTTCCAGAATAGTTTCGTGCTATGTGGGTCAAAAAGCTTTCAGCGTTTTTCGAAAGCATCAAAAAAGTTTACAGAAAGATTTCCTCAAAAATTACCGTGATCTTTCAAGAAAATTTTCCGCCAGTTATTTGTTCCAGATATTCTGAGTTTAGGGGAATATTTCATGAGTGGAAGGTTCGTAAAGCTAACGGAAATATATTATTAAAGCTTTCTGAGCGGTTTCCCTATAGCTTACAGTACCTTTTCGCGAAAGCTTCTAGAAAGATTCTTATTTCTTTCATCAACCTTCGTGCAAGTTTTTCGCAATCTTAAAAAAATTTACGGAATTATTTCTTGAAAGATTAGAGTAATCTTCCAAGAAATCTTTCTGACATTGATTTGTTCCAAATATTTCTACCTACCAGGAAGATTTCATGAAATCTTTCTGGAATATTGTGAAACCTTCTTGAAAGCTTCCTGGAAGATACCAGCAATCTTCCGTGCTACGTGGGCATGGATTTTGAGGTCTATAGTATTTTGGGTCATAAATTTTGGAATTGTTGAGTTTTGGGGTTTTGGGGTTCATAGATTTCTGGGTTACTGGGTTTAGGGGTTGTTGAGTTTTGGGGGTTATGGGTCTTATTGTTTCTAGGTTTTAGCAATAATAAATTTTGGTATTTATGCGTTTCGACATAGACACTCCCCTATTAAAAATATCACTTCGATTTCACTGGATTCCAATGGATTTCTATGGGAATCTAACAGAATTCCATTGGAATCCAAATGTCATGTTCATTAGAGTCTACATTTTAAATCTATTGATTTAATAGTTATAATTAAAAGTATTAATGTATCCAATCATATTTTTTCTTCTAGTTATTTCTATTATGTTCAAATTTTCTACGGTGACACACAAAGTACAATATTTAAGGAACTCTATAAAAAAATCAAGTAATTTGGTTACTTTCTATGCAGTCTATTGAATTTTGACGTGAATTTCCCGAATTTCATCACTGTTTTTTCAAATTTTTTCACAATCTCCGTCTGTGTGTACGGGATCAATTAGACTAGAAGAATGTACATATATTGGTTTTCGATATCTCTGAATATGAATTCGTCATCAGAATTTCTCTCCCATGTTTGATTAATGAATTTTTTTTATTAATTAATTTTGCTCGCCATGTTTAATCCGCCATCTTAAATGTAAAAATTTTCAATTTTGACGTCATATTAGTAATCAGCGACATCAAAAACCCCCAAAACGATATTTTTATCGCGTCAATATCAATTCGCAAATTTTTTGTATTTTATTGTATTGGCCAAAGTTTTCCAGAACGACCTGTCCACTTTAGTAGCCACTTGGGGAGGGAGTAATTAACCTGGGAATGTTGAATGTATTTATAACTGAATTAGTCGCATCTGTGATATCGATTTTCAACTTAAAAATGCTGGCCCTGTAAAGGTTAATATTTTATGTAAAAGCTAAAACTTCTTGTCATTACAGACAGATTATAAATAATAATTTAGAGTTAAAATGTAGAACTTCTGAAGATATTCACGTGTAATTAATTCTACGTTAGAATTAAAGATAATTACAAATTTTCACGTAAAAAAATTGATATTAAAAATGAAAAATATTTCGGATATTATTTAATCTAAGTATTTATTCTTTATGTTTTCCACATTTCAGAAAAGGAATTGGATAAAGATAAATTTTCCAATGTAAATATTTTTAAACGACTTTTAAATAAAATGGTAAAAGTAATATTATATTTAAAATAATTCATTCATTAGAAAGTGAAAAATCGAAATACTGCAATAATTATAATTTGATGATGCAAAATCTATAAAATAAAAGAGTAAAGAAATTGTATGTTTACATTAATAGTTATATTACTTATTGATGTAATTTTTTTTTTTTAATTTTATTATTAATTTTATGGTTTTATTTAAAATTTATGGGAGAATATATTTAGTAAAATAATAAATTAAAATATTTTTTTAATTACGATTATGTAATTACGTTGTCCATAATATTCATTTATGATTTTTTAGTTTCATATTATGAATTAATGAACAATTATTACCTAAATATATGGAATATTATATAGCTATATAATTATATGTATTGTAACGAGACTCAAACTTATAGAAATAAATAATTAATAGAAAATGTCAAACTATAAATTACAGTGAAAGTTTCATCAAGTATAATAATACAAAACATATGTAGCACGTGTGTCAATTTTATATAAGATAACACAAGCAAGAAGTCTGAACTTAGACTGAATATTTTGTGGAGCTTCCTATTCTTTTTGCATTCATTCATTTATCTTTCACACTTCTATCCACATACACACAGATATAGGTTTACCATTGTATATTAAACTCTGCATGTAATTACTTTTGCTCAGTAGATAAATAATTTTAGTAAATTAGACAATTATTTGAACAGCTATTTTATTGTAATATATTATAATAAATTTGTTTAATTTTAACATTGAACAGAACTAAATAAAGAATAATATACATGTTTTTCGAAAATATATGCCAAGAAGCATATTATGAGATAAATAACAACTTACTGAAAAAAAAATTCTGATAACATTTTTTTATTTGCTAATTAGTTCCGAAGATATAGGAAGTTAAAAATTGATTATTTTCAATGTTAATTGTATAATCTTGATCTATCTACTTAAAAATTATCAACTTATCACTCTATTATCTCCAGGACTAACACATTAAAAAATTTTATCAAAATTTTATCTCAGGATATCCAATGATATATTTTTCGGCATACATTTTAAGAATATCCTGTATAAAAATGAACAGTCATATTAATATAAGCAAAACCTTCTTACTATTACATAAATCTATTCAATGTATGAAACAAGGAGTATACTGTTTGATACTTTTTGACTGATCTGTTGTAAAATTTCATTATACATTGTAATATTATTTTATTCATACTTGCACTTTTTCAAAAATAATCCTTTACATAATTAAAAAAAAATTTTAATAATTTAAAGCTAGCAAATTTCTATTACATGAAATGTAAAAATTCTTTACAATTCTATGAAGAGACAAGATTAATATATTTTTTTCATATTATAAAAAATTAGAAATGTATCAAAAGACATTTGTACTATTGGTAAGTTGGAAAGACTATGGTTATTTAATTTTTCGCAGGAAATAATTGCATTAGTTATCAATAGTAATAATTACGATACATTTAAATTTATAATTTTTGAATTTGTAACAATCCTGTAAAATGGCGTCATTTTAAAAAATGTCCGCTTTTTTCGTAAAAAATGGCGTTTTTTTCTATGATAAATTGTCATTTTGTATCTGATCCACAAGAATGTGGTTCAGTCTATGGAGAAATATTTACTGAACATGCTCAAACAAGAATTACGTCGTTCGGTGCATTTCTCTTTGAGTTACGTGTACAATAATTTTGAAAAATATCGTTTTGAGAAAACGGGTTCAAAGATTTAGCTACTGATTTGATTGCTATAAATCGATATTTTTTATACCTAAAGCTAATCTGCTATTCCGGGCCCATATAAGTTGCCTTCTTCTTCCTCAAATAATACCTGATGAGCTGCTGTAGCTTTCTTTCGAGCAGTTCTACTCTCCTGCGTCATCTCCCGACTATATGCCTATGAGCCTGAACTCGTTTCTCTTATTGGCAAAAACACTTGCTGCAATTACAATTTTTACACTCATCACGCTCAGCATTTTCAAAATGGATTTGAATTCATCATTAAAGATTCCCATAGCCAGACAATTGGAAAGTTCGCTAGTTTTAAGGGGATTGTAGGGTAAACTTCTTCTTCATTAAAAAAAATCTGAAAAAATCTGAAAAAAAATACCTATCAAAAATATAGTTTATTTTGATCAAATGGACCCAAACTGTATACTGTGGGCCCCATTTAATCCAGAGATATTCTTATCTCAAATTTTTTGCTTAGGCGTTAACTCTAGAATGAACCGATAGATAAATTCTGATCTAACAGGCCTTGAAATCTTGGTTTTTGATGTCTTTCGGAACTGATGCTTTTTTATGTTAAAATTTTTTGATTTAGTATTTTTTGTTAAGAATTTGTATGCTACATTCCAACCAACTATTCTCCAGTACAGTACTAGCAGTATAGAGTAAGGAAGTATGCGCACGCATCTTTAAGTAAGGAAGAGGAAATGCGTGCGAGAACATAAGACGGCGTAATGAGTAGAAAGAGATATGACGATCAAAAGAGCAAATGTACTTGTTGTGCGTAATCTTCGATATCAAATCAATCATGTACCTTTTAAGTTTATATACAATAAAATATTATTTATAAAAGCACAGTACAGTTAATAAAAGATTTATTTATGTGATCCTGTACTTCATTTCTTAATATGGTAGCAAAAAGCGTGGTTTAAACTTGATGAGAAAATGTGGCCACGCGGAGCGGTTAGTTAAAATTGAAATTACCGTTTCGGATGGACTCAGATAAGCTGGAAATAAATCCTGTCAAGATAGAAAAACTATTAGTAAAACAGATTAAGAAAATCTGGATTTTGAAGAAAATAATTTTTAAGAAGAAAAGTATCAAGATGTCGAAGGATGATGGAATCAAATATCAAATGTTTGATGGACGTGACTACAACATATGGAAAAAAAGAATATTGTTATACCTAAAATAGAAAAAGTGCGATGAACCAGCTACACGAGAAAGGCAGAACACAGAGACGCAACCAGAATGGGAAGAGAAAAACTTGAAAGCAATGAACTACATATACTGTAGTATAACGAATGAACAATTGGAATTCGTAGACGATGAAGACACGGCTCTGAACATTTTAAATAAATTTGACCAAATGTATTTGAAACAATTGACTGCACTACAGATTTGTATCAGAAACCAAATTGACAGAATGAAGCTAAAAGATTTTGAAGAATAAAGCATATTTTTCACGGAGTTTAAAAAATTAGTAATGAATTGAAGAGTGCTGGTACCAAAGTTAGTGAAAGAAAAAAGCTTGATTATATGCTGAAAACGCTACCGGAATCACTAAGCTATGTTGGCGATCTAATAGGTTCCATGCTAGAAAGTGATCGTACTTGTGAATTTTTAAAGAATAAAATTAAAATGTGGGGAACAAGAAACTTGAATGAAAGTGAGAAGAATCTGACCAGTTACCCCTCCCGTCGGCCTGGATAGAATCTTATTAAGCCTGGCCGCTTCTGGGATGGATTCCAACTTTTCGCAGTAGCCCTTCCACTCCTGTCTCTTCGCTACCTCGAGAGCCTTCTTGTAACAGCGCCGAGAGACCTCCACCGTTGATCCGTACCTGTTGCATCACTCAGTTCGAAGCGCATATGCTCGTGGTCCGACGTGGAGACCTCGTCAGAAACCTTCCACCACGATACCCTCGAGCCCACGCCGCTCGAAGCTAGAGACCTAAACGAATTCCTTAAAGTCGGGGCCCTGTTCCTATTCAGGAAGTCGAGCTCGATAGAGAGCACATATTCCAGTATGTCCTCGCCTCTGTCGTTGCAGTCCGAACTGCTCCAGATGGGGTGATGCGCGTTTGCATAGCACCCCAGGACAATCTCGCGCCCACAGTTTTGACAGTCCTCAATCAGATGCCTCACCTCTTTAGATGCTGGTTCATCGACTGCATCATAGAGAAAGTACGTGGAGGCGACAACCAAATCAGCTTCTGCCCCTGCCTCTAACCTGATTTTTGCTATAACCGTGGTGAGGTCCTGGTGACAGTGTTTGAGCCAGGCTTCCCCTACCAATCCCTTCAGAAGAACGCAAGTACGAGCCCGGGCTCCCCTCGCGTGGTGGAAGAGCCGACCGCATATTCCTAAACCCGTTATACCCCCCGCACTGATCCAGGTTTCCTGCACCAGTGCGATGCCTCTCTGCATCCCAGCCATGTTCTTCGCCAAAACTAATAAAGCCCTACTGCTGTGATGCAGATTTATCAGCATGAAGGGAATGTTGCTCTCGGCTCTAGAGTCCGGGACCTTAGTTCTCTCCAGTCCCTTGCTCGGCCCCTTATCCATTATGAGGGGTCGGCTCGTCCGCCGGCGTAAGGCGGCTCCTGGTCCGCCTCGTCCTCCATCTTTCTGTCGTGGATTACAACGTGCGCCCTACCCGTCCCACAGAACGGCCGTAGGCTAAGCGCTTTCAAAGCCTTGACCCCCGACCCCTCCATGAGTAGGCACACTGTCTCCACCTCCGCTGTGGTGTCTTTCCTGACGCGTCAGGACTTGACCACCCTCCAGTCCTGGGTAGGCAGAGTCGGATTCTGCCTGCCCAGACGCTTCCCAATGACGTCCTGGTCACGCGTGCTCCGTACGTACAAAATTACCCTCTCTAGCTTCAGGAGGGCGTTTTGTTTGACCACGCGAAGCCTGGCGCCCTCCCAAGGCACCCACTTGGGTGTATTTGCCGCTAACCAATCTTTGTCTGCCTGGGAGCTGTAGTGAAAAATCTGCGCTCCCCTCAGCAGCCAGTTATCCAAAAAGCAGGACAAGGCACCTTCCTGGATGTCATCGATCGCTTCCAGTATCGCTACAACCAGTAAGCGCGTCCTGCTCTGGACTCAACTGCTCCTCCGGTTACTGGTCTGGTAGGATGCTTGAGCTCGCTGACCTTTTCTTCTGCCTGGGCGTAGAGCTGTCTGAGGACAGATTGCCTCTGCCCTTTTTGCCCGAATGCTCCATCAAGGCGGTTTTGGTCGCGTTGCCAGTTGCGGAAATACACATCTCTACCGGTGCGCCCCCTCTCCCTGACTCACGCTCCCTTCGCCGCTTCTTGATTTCGGCTCCGGTCGGGCGTTACCTACCTTTCTTCTTCCAACCCGCAGCAGTCAACTCCCCGGAGTTGAGTGAGGTAATGACTCTCGATTGGGTATCATCCCTCATCAACTCCGGTCGGTCGATCACCATAGGTGAGATATCCTCTATTTCTCCGCAGGTATTACCCACTGGCTGAAACAACCCGGACGTCCTGCCGGAGATACCTTGTGAGCTAGCGAGCTCAGTGCAAGTGGGCACGGTGGACTCGCTTTCTTTGTTGACTTGATTCATATTGGAATGGTTTTGGTGGTAAGTATATGTGTGCAGTGCATGCAGTGTAAAGCAGCCCCTAGCACAAATCCTTAGCCCGGCCCGCACTGCCCGGCGGAGTCCATCCGCAACCCCGTTGTGGCCTCGGAGGTGCCCCCCTCCCCCCCCCCCCCCGCCCGACCAACCATGGCCCCACCCAGCCGCCACGCGGATACGGCGACAAAACAAATCGACGTCCCGAACAAAAAGCAGCGTTCAGATGCTGATGAAAACGAGCACCGTACGACGCTTCCAGCGAAGAATACCACGGTTTATAAACCCTTAACGAAGAAAAACACTTGTCACCGAATGCTGGCGAAGACTAACACCACTCGCCGACCGCTTGACGAAAAGTAGCACCATTCGCATTCCGCTGGCGAAAAGTAACCCCACTCGAGGACCGCTGGCGAAGACTAACACCACTCGTCGAATGCTTGGCGAAAAGTAGCACTACTCGCTGAACCCAGAGGAGTATTTAATAATTATAAATTAATCCTTAAGCAACAAATACGTATAACCAACAACCACGTAATCCAGAAGAGTGGTTAATAATTATCAATGATAAATACGCAGGCTCGGCACCTACACAACCCGGGGGAGTATGTAATTGTTATTAAGAAATATTTAAACAATAAATACGTAGGAGATTATTTTGAGAATATAAATTATTATTTAATCAATAAATAAGTAGGTTCGACAACCATGTAACCCGGGGGAGCGTTTAAAGTTAATAAATAATTTAAAGTTAATAAATAAATACGCCCGACAACCACGTAGCTCGGGGCAGTATTTATTAATTATAAATAATTTTTTGAACAATAAACCAGTAGGCCCGATAACCACGTAGCTCGGGGGACTATTTCAACATTATAAATTATTCTTTAAGCAATAAATAAATAGGTCCGACACCACGTAACCCGTGGGAGCCTTTAAAGTTAATAAATAATTCGACATAAACAATAAATTTATGAATTATAAATAAAATCGCCCATCAACCGCGTAACCCGGGACAGCATTTATTAATTATAAACAGTTTCTTGAATAATAAACGAGTAGGCCCGACAACCACTTAGCCAGGGGGAGCGTCCAAAATTAATATTTAATTCGTTATAAGCAATACGCCGGACAAGAACGTAGCCCGGGGGAGCATCTAAAGTTAATAAATAATATTTATTTATTTATTTATTTATTTATTTATTTTACCAGAGTTACAAATAATATTTGTCGAACAATACAGCGTATAATTATACACATAATAACACGCTATACCGTCGCAAATCCTGCAGAGGAAGAATAATTTCCTGTTCGCAGGTCTGGATTAATCACAATACTAGTTTAGATTTACTTAATAGTAATAACTTTCAGTAAGGACGTACACCTACGCATCCATTCCTGCAAATATTAGGCCATGTCGGACTTCCAATACATAGCCCATACTCGCTTTCACACTCACTCAAAATGTCTCACTCATACCCGGTTAGGCACAATAAAGGCCGTGTAGAAGTATCAAACAATATGTTAGAACGTTCATTAGAGCAAAATAAAAAAATTTCAACGCTTAATTTTTAAATAATAAAACAAAAAAAAACTAATTTTTAATGAAATTTCGTAAAATTGAATAATGCTTTATTTTTTTAATTTTCTAATTCATAATACGAAATGTACTTCGAAATACATACTATGTGACGTCTATGACGCGTCAGGACAGTCAGGATTCGACAATGAGAATGCACCTTAATGTTATGACACATGTATTGTAATGTAACACGTATTGTATGCGCGTCGGCTGTTACTATTTACTTCATTTGTTGGCTGACACTTTATCTATTTATATGTTTAAAATGAAGTTAATAAATAGAACTCATCATTCATCAGAACAAAATAATCTACAGAAACTTACAACTAAAAAGTTATATTATGCTCTAAAAAAGAGAAAAATAGATAATCTTGAAAGTAATTTTAGTAATCCAGAAGAACCTGTTGATTTAACTAACAAGGAGAGTATATGACATATGGGTAATGGATTTTCCTGTAACTTTGGGATATGTTTTCTAATGTTAAAATATGAAGGAAGCCGCGTTCGTTCGGCCTAACGCTCGATTTTTCAAAAGGTATGTGCTCTTTTGTAAAAAATTTAAGAAAAATCTAGTTTTGTTTAGTCGCGTATAACTTTATAAATATTAATGGTGCAGTATTTTAACTCCCGGCATTCGAAAGGTGAGATCAAATCCTATCGACTAAAAAAAATCAAATCAAAAAATCTTTATTTGTTCAAATGTTATAGCTAAATAAAAATTTGCAATAAAATTAGGCTAATATTATATAAGTAGATTTTTTATGTTATTTTAATGGTCATTCTTTGTTTCACTATAACTTTTGAACAAATAAAAATTTTGTAATTTTTTTTAGTCGATAGGATTTGATCTCACCTTTCGAATCCCGGGAGTTAAAATACTGCACCATTAATAGTTGTAAAGTTATACGCGACTAAACAAACATCGATTTTTCTTAAATTATTGATAAAAGAGCACATAACTTTTGAAAAATCGAGCGTTAGGCCGAACGGACGCGGCTTTCTTCATATTTTAACATTAGAAAACATATCCCAAAGTTGCAGGAAAATCCATTATCCAAATGTCGTACACTCTCCTTGTAAGAATAGGCAAATTTTGTTTCTTAATTCTTCAGCAAGGAAGGATCTGCTTAAAAACATTGAGTACAGTGAGTGAATGATTGAATCGATTGAAAATTTATCAAGTGACAATTATATATCATGACTGAAATTTTATATATCAGTATATTTTTAAATAATAGTACATGGCATCAACGAGCACAGAAATTTTACTCATTATATTGTACTCAAAGACATAAAAGAAATCAAGAAGAATGTGAAGAATGAGATACATTTTTTTAATCTTCAAGTGCCATGGAAGTAGTCGAAGCAGAAATTAGCTGGAAACGAAACTCTTAGCCTTGATAAGTACACTAAATTAAAAAAAATATCAGCAGTCATCAGAAACTTCATTGAAAGAACAGGAAGAAGTTGGTTCTCTCATTCCTTCTTATTTCTGTTGCACTCAGCGTGCTCGATCCTTTCTGACGGTATAGTGCTCTTCTCTTTTCTGCTTGTATTTCTATAGGTAGCATCCCTGAAATGACACAGATGGCGTCCTCAGATACTGAGCGGTAAGCACTGGCAACACGTAGGGCGCTTAGTCGGTAGACTGATGCCACCTTCCGTCTATACACGTTTGTCTTGAGTGCGTCTGCCCAAATGGCAATTCCGTACGTGAGCGCTGATGTAATCGTGGATATTAGCAGCGCTCTTCTCCTGTGTTTCGGAACTCCAACGTTGGGCATTAGCCGAGACAAGATGGTCCTAACATTTGACGCTTTAGTTTCGGCGTGCAGCGTGTGCTGCTTGAAGCTGAGCCTGGCGTCTGTTATCACTCCCAGGTACCGGAGAGATGGTTGGGACGTGAACTCATAATTGCCGACTCGTAGTGTGATAGTTTCCACTTTTGTTCTACTGGTGATCAGCACTGCCTCCGTCTTATGCTCTGCCATCCTTAGGTCAACCGAGTCCATCCACTGGCGTACTCTTCCGAAAGTTATATCAAAGATGTAGTTCATTTCCTCCAGATGTTTCGCTACGATTACTAGGGCCACATTATCCGCGAATGCCACTAGTTCCGCCTCTTTCGGCAACTTCGAATTCAGTAGTCCGTCGTACATGACATTCCAGAGTAGAGGGCCTAATACTGAACCCTGCGGAACACCTCCAGTGATTTTGTACTCCTGCGAACCATCATCAGTGTCATACTTAAGGATCCTATCTTCAAAGTAGCTTCTCACTATCTTCCGTAGGTACTGCGGTACATTCATCTTCGTAAGAGCCTCCATAATGTGGCTTCATTTAGCTGAATTAAAGGCATTCTTTATGTCTAGTGTTATCACCAGGCAATACTTCTTTGTGCCTCTTTCCCACCT
>JAWWEO010020105.1:0-11311 GCA_035582975.1 Ormyrus labotus | reverse complement strand
TCTCTGAAACAAATGGACCTACAGACTTCTGTCTCGGCTCATTTGATTCAGAATTAGCTATATTTTTAATATATAGACAGTATAAACTATTATTAATTTAAATTTATTTTTGACAGGTCATTTAAAACCATGTCAACGATGGGTATAGAACCCCCTTAATTGAAAAATAAGTAGATGAAAATTCATCTATCAGTTCATTCTAGAGTTTACGCCAAAGCAAAAGATTTAAAATAGCTATATCTCTGGATCAAATGGGCCTACAGAGTACAGTTTTGGCCCATTTGATCACAATAAGGTATATTTTTAATATATATTTTTTTGAAAACTCTTAATACTAAGGACTTTTTGTTTCACGTGTTTTTTCAAAGGCAAATGATGGGTATAAGACCCCCTTAAGTGATAGTTTGAAACATGATACAGCTGCTGTATACAGCATACTGTATACAGCGACTATGTTAATTCCAGAACTTAAAAAGCTCATTCCAAATTTAACGGAGCTAAGCAACATTTTAAAAACAAATATCAGATTTCTAGCCTAATGAATCATAAAGAAGATTTTGACATTGAAGCTGAATGGCATTATTGTGTAACAGCTCATGGTAGAAGTTGCTATGACGGGATAGGAGCTACGTTTAAACGAGAAGCATATAGAGCAAGTCTCACAGCTAAACCTCAAGATGCAATATTAACACCTGAAGCCCTACGAAAATGGTCTAAAGGTTATTCAAAACAAATAAATTTGTTGTATTTTAACAAAAAATATCACGAAAAAATAAGAAGAAAACTTAACAAACGGTTCGAAAATGCTCAACAAGTACCTGAAATTCTCAAGAATCATGGACTCATTGTAACATCTAATAGAAATGTCATTATTAAGAGATACTCAAATAGCACGAATGGCATACAATGGCGTTAAGAGTCAAATAACTCAGATTATGATTAACAAGCAAATAAGAAAAAAATAAAATAAAGTACATAAAATCAGCCCTTTTAAGGGCTAAATGATGTATAAGTCCGACCGTGCAACCTCCTCGTGGTACACATTGGTTAATACTAATGCCGACGGTATTTAAAAGTTATTATACAAACCTCTACAAAAATAATGACATACCTTACCTAGAACAAGTATAATAAAAAATGAAGTAACCCCTATTTCTGCAAAAATTTCAATTTTAAATACTCTAATCTATTTTCTAGATAAGCTATCTTAAATTTCCGAATTCGAAACTCGGATTCATGATCAATGACTTCAAAAAACTCCAAAACTCATTTTTCATTGCACTTGGCTCACAAAATGAGTTTACGAACTTTTCGGCTGTCATTTTGTATTCGCCATTCTGTAGTCACCATGTCAAATCCGCTATGTTACGTTCTTAAAATTGGACCTCGGATTCATAATCAGCGGTCTTAAAACCCCCTTAGAACTGGTGTTTATCGTACTTTGCTGACAAAATAGATTTTCGAACATTTTGACTGCCATTTTGTATCCGCCATCTTGAATTTTAAATTTTTAACCTTGGACTTTTTGTCAGCCAACTTAAAAATAACACTTAATAAAGAAGCAGTAATATCCATAAGGTTTTTAAATAATTATTCACAAATTTATGATTATTTTTGTACAGTATTAATGATTTGTCTACTGTTACAGTGGCGCCGCCATGAATTTGTCGAAATCACCACATTGTATTTGAAAGTAGAGGTTTCAAGGAAAATTTTAAGCTCAATATTGTTTATTTATCTCAAAAATTGAAAAGTGCAGGGGGGGGGGCTGATTTGACAGAGAATGCCCCATATATACATGTGCCTAGTGGTTAAGGAAAGGGACCGTTCTGTCGTCTGCTCGGTTAGCTGTATTTCTCTGTGAGTTGGCAGGTATGTCGAGTCGGTAAGATGATTTTGCTTCACCCTAGATGGTTTGCGGAGTGTGTTGCGGTTTAGGGGCTTAGTTGCAGGATGTAACAATATACTGATTTTTCCCTCCTATAAAAAGACCTGAAAAAAAATCTGTAAGATTATGGTTTCTTTTTAAAATATCTATTAAAAATATAGTATATTTTGATCAAATGGACCTAAACTGTACTCTGTAGGCCCATTTGATCCAGAGATATTACTATTTTAAATTTTTTGCTTTGGCGTAAACTCCAGAATGAACCAATAGATGAATTTTCATCTAACAGAGCTTAAAATCTTTGTTTTTTATCTCTTTCTGTCTTGATGCTAATTTCTTATTAAATTTTTTTGGTTTAGTATTTTTAAATTAAGAAAAACTGTAAAATATTTGTAGATTTCTAACAAATTTTCTGACTTTCCTCAATTTTTCTTAATTTAAAAATACTGAGCCAAAAAATTGTATATTAAATTAGCATCAAGGCAGAAAGAAATAAAAAACAAAAATTTTGAAACCTGTTAGATGACAATTCATCTATCGGGTCAGTCTGGAGTTTACGCCAAACTTTTAAACACCAAAGTTTTCAGAAAACACTAATAAAAGAATTGGTCATGGTAATTTTTTAAACTATAATTACCACTTCTCTTGAAAAGTTAAAGATGGCTAAAGATGTTCGCACTCCATTGTCAGAAAGAAAAGGACTCCTCTAGGTAATTATATGCACTTGTTTGTCGAATACTGCCATTAAAAGCTTGTATCAGCATTACTCGAATAGTATCAGCATCATTACTAAATCAAAAACTTCGTAATGCTTTCCTCTACAATAAGAGCAAGCTTATGTAGTGTAGGTGCATGATGTGTAAGCCAGCATAATCTCTGTAGATGAAGTAATTCTGCCACACTGCTGGAAAGTGCACATCTATAACAGCATTTATAAATTATACACTTTCATAATAATATTTAAAACACACTACATTAAAAACACAAAAAAGTAAAGCCTAATAATGACTATAGAGGACATGAAACAGAAAAATCAAAGCTTTTAGCTTGACAGCTGGAAATAATAATGGAACTTTAAAATTTACCTGCTTTGAAATAGTAGCTCTGTGTCCAGGAGTATTTTCTTTGAAGACATTAAATGATTTCAAACTTTACTACAAAGAATAAACAAACATGATTAATCTCAATGTATGCTTGAGGTAAAACATTAGGACTAAAATACGATCAGTTGACAAAACCCACAGTCTATGGCGACTGTGGCGACACGACTGAAATGCGATGAGTGCGCTTATTCGAAATTTCAAAATTGAAATTCTTTTACAAAATCATTAAAAATCAATAAAGCATAATATATAATGTATAAAAAAATGTTGTTAATGTTAAAATAATAATTAAAATATTTTTACAGCAAAAAAAAATAAATAAATAAATAAAAAAAAAATATTTTTACAGTGATTATTTTGGCAAACGTAAATTTGAAATTTCAAAATAATCATGAGCAGTATAATCCCCAATGTAAAACAATATTTATTTTGCCTATTTACATGAATCTTAGCTCGCAAAACATCTATTTTCGTATTATTTTAATTTTTCAACTTTAGGGGTAGTTTTCACCCCCTAAAATTAAAAAGCACACTTTTTCATTATTTCACATTTGATCTACAGGGTAAAACGAAGTTAATTCTAAAATTTCATCCAAACCGGTGCTATCCCATAGAATTCGGAGGTTAGACCCTATTTTTCGTTTCATTCCCTGGACTATCATACATACATTATATTATGATTACTGATTTTTCAAAATTTACCGCGACAAAAATTACTTTTCTATAATTTCGAAGAAAAAAATTATAACGTGAAAAGCACAAATTATTGTTATTATTATTATTATAGATTTATTTTGCAGTAGTCAAAAAAAAAAAAAAAAAAATACATATATATCACAATTAAATTATGCTTTGTCATATCACAGATTCGTCACACGACGTGACGATTTCAAGTACATAATAATTTCATTCTCGCTAATCTGTAAAGTCAATTCAATAAGTTACAAACTAGACGGCTTATCACATTTTTTTACAAGTTATATCATAGCTTGTATACTATTATAACTCTAAAAATACGGCGAAAAAAAATTACTCTTCAAAATTTGCCAAACTTTTACCTGAAAATTTATTCTATTTCGCTTATTTCAAGAGATATTTTCGTGGATTTACATAGATTCTTAGATGATTAGTCGGCATCAATACATACCTAAAGCTGCGAGCATCAAAAGCGAAGACTATATTATACATTTTTACATAAAAAATCAGGACAAAAATTAATAATGTGACTGCGCCGACTTTTTCCACTTTTCCTAATGTGCGTGACACCAGGAAGCGACCGGACTTCCTGATAGTGTGGGATTCTTACCTTCAGAAACCCATAACCCTTTTCCCAATAGCTGAGTCAACCCGGGAACCGCCGCAAGTAGTATAATAACCGTTATGCGGAGACGTAAACAATGACGTCGCCGGCGTCGCAATAGCAGGGTCCCTTTTTGTTTATATAAACATGTATTAATGGGTTTTTAATTGTTTTTTTACATAAACAAGCAATAAAAATCCATGTTCATGTGTTAATTGCTTGTTTATATGAACAATGCTACTGTATATATAAACATTGCTACTGTATTGCAATTAATGTATAATAACACATGTTTATGTGTTTTTAATTGTTTGTTTATGTAAATAATGCTACCGTATAGATAAGTAAACATTGCTACTGTATATAAGCCAAAATGGGGTCCTACGACGCCGATGACGTCATTGTCTAAAGAGAGAGAGATAGATAAATAGATAGATATTCGTTTATTTGTAACTGTTGTACAAAAGATTAAAAACGGTGAGCATATTAAAACGGAAAGAGGATATATGAGAAGTATAATACAATTTGTGGTAAAATAAAATAGAATAAACAAAATAAAGTGAGATAAAACAAATATTGTACATGATGATATCACAGTCAATTCTTAGCCTAATAATACTATATAATTCTGAGTAAGTCAAAATCTTAAGATTAGTGATATCACAAATTGTTTAATAAAACGGAATCAAATGAAAAAATAAAATATTGCACTATATGATATCACAGTCGATTCTTAGCCTAATAATACTGTAACAAAACTTAAGATTAGTGATATCATAGGATGCTCAATAAAACAGAATAAAATAAAATAAAAAATATTGCACTAATGATATTACAGTCGAATTCATAGCCTAATAATAATACTATATAGTACCCAGTAAGTCAAAACTTAAGGTTAGTGATATCACAAAATGCTCACAAATACATTAAAATTTTCTGTTTTTCTGTTACAAATGCATAATTTTTGACTAGAATACCTATCAGTCGAGAATTAAAATATTTACACTATTTACACTATATACACGCCTACATCCATCCATAACCAATTCATTCTTCTATTCATGCATTAAATACACTCACACCTTAAAATTTAATATACGGGACGGGACAGAATAATTTAACATTTATAAGTCCAGTTCAAGAAAATACCTTCGAACTGCTGTTTTGAACCTGCTGAGAGAGGGTAGATTCCTGATCTCAGCAGGTAAGAAGTTCCAAGAGCGCCCTGTACCCTAAAAGAGCGTACTCCAGTTTCGGTACGCATCAAGGGAGGCATAAGTTCTTTAGTGTTCCTACCCACAGATGCATTGGCCTTGGAGAAATAATCGAAAAGATAGGACGGCTCTTATGCGTAAAATTTTATAAATCAAAAGGCACAAAAAATATTACCTACGCGAATCAGTGCGCATCCAACATAAGGCCGCTCTGTGAGGAGAAACATGATCGTCTCTCCTAAGACCCTTCACGTATCGCACACATGAATTTTGCAGAACTTGAAGTCTTGTCTTGATTTCTAGAAAGGAGTTCAACATTGCTATAGAGCAATAATCCAAATGAGGGAACAATAGTGCCTCTGCTAGCTGCTTGCGCAAAGTCTCAGTGGTGTACTGCCGAAAAAATCGGAGACTATAAAGAATTCGATTGAATTTCCTTGTTACGTAATCCAGATGTGGTTTCCACGACAGTGTGGAGTCTAGCACAACACCGAGACTCTGCGCGCAGTTGCTGAACGGGACACGAACCTCCATCCACTAACTCAATGCAGGGGGGCTGCTGCCCATCATTACCAAAAAAGTTTGTCACAAACCTGCGACTACCAAAGAACAAGGCTTTAGTTTTGCCTGCATTAAGCTGCAGGGAGGCATCCCGCGCCCATCCAGCCACCGCGTCTGCCGCCTGTTGGAGAAGCCCTACACCCTCATCCAGTCGCTCATATGCTATTTGCGAATACATTTGCAGATCGTCTGCATAAACTATATGCTGTGTCCTCTGAGGAAACAGTACGTCAAGTAAGTCGTTAATGTACAGGCAAAAAAGTAGGGGACCCAGGACTGAGCCCTGCGGAACACCAAGATTTGTGGTAATCCACCATGATTCGTAACCAGATATTACGACCTTTTGGCATCTATTTAAAAAATACGAGTGAATCCACAGGAGCATAGCCCTGGAGAAACCCATACTGCCTAAACGGGTAAAGAGACCCGATAGCAGAATATTATCAAGCCTTGCTGAAATCAAACATTAGTAAAATAGTCACTAGTTTTCTGTCCATGCCAAGTCTTATGTCATTCGTTAATTTCAGCAGGGCAGTCTCGGTTGAATGAAAAGATCTGAACCCCGTCTGGAAGGGATTTAAGATATTATTTTTTGCATGAAATTCATACATTTGCTCATGCGCGAGTTTTTCCAGCACCTTGGAAAGAAAGCATAAAAGTGCTATTAGCCGAAAATCCGACGGAGATGATGGAGTTTTACACTTTTTCAGAGGAATCACCTCAGCGTTCCCCCATAGCACCGGAAAAGTCCCAGAAGAAAAAGAAGACTTGAATAATTTAACCAAATACGGACTAATCACCGGTAATGACTTCACGACTACACTCTGCGGTATGCCGTCAACTCCCCGTGCTTGTGACGAGAAATGCGAGATCGCTAGGATGACATCGTTAACGTTAATATTTTTGAATTGAAACCCTTCTGGAGAAGCCTCCGAAATCGATTTCAAACGTGCATCCATGTCATCAAGAGGAGAGAGCGACACACCAGCAAAATAGCCGTTCAGAGCATCCGGCGAAAAGCTACTCAGCTCTTCATTGCGACCAGATTTTTATCTCTTGTCCTAAATTTTTTAATTCCTTCCAGATATTGTTTTTTAAAGCATCAAATAATCTGTATTGATAGTGCGTCGTCTTGTTTGTCACTGTCAGGGCGTCCGTCTGCTTACGAAGAGCTAAAAACTCTTCTAAGAACGTACTGTTTTTCGTTCTGGAGTAACAATGATATAGAGCACTGCGTTAACCGTTATAACCCACGGTGGTCTACCCTTTTTGGGCAATACCTGTTTAAGTGGAGTCAAGTTGTCTAGTCCCGCCCTGAGATGATTCGTAAGACAGCCCAGTGCTGATTCCACGTCGATAGTCAAAGCAGCGGATAGTGACCAATTACATTTGTTCAAATATTCACTCAGTAAGGTTGGAGAAATGTTCTTAAAATCTCGGTATTCAAACGGTTTATTAGAGTGAGAACATATTTTATAAGATATTGTCACGTTTATAATATTGCAGGGATGTTGTTGTGCTCAAGTATATTGTCGTTATCATCCACGAACATTACATCTACCCAGGTGCGAGACGTGCGTGTGTGGGACCGTGTTGTGCCAATTGTAGCGACAATTCAGCCGACAATTTGCGAACAAATTTAGCTTCATCATTGTCTTTCAGATGATCAGCGTTCAGATCTCCCATTACAATTTTGTGCCTATAATCAAATACGAAGGTGCAGAGCTTATCTAAGAAATCAGGATCTTTAGTGAAGGCCACTTTTGGTGGTCTATAAATTACTGCTGCGAACACTGGAGGAGAGTTTCCATCCTGAATCTCACAAAAAATAAATTCCGGGATTCCAGGTTTTCCGCTACCCTCAGTGTTCGAGCTTGCCAGAATTTGGCATTTTGGTGGAACCCGAATATATAATGCCATTCCGCCTCCGTTTACGTTTCTATCTTGTCTAATTAAGGTAAAGCTTTTGATCTGAACGAGATCGTCTGAAACTATAGGGCCCAACCAGGTCTCAGCAACTCCGAAAAGGTCGTAGGAAAAAACCATCTAAGAGGAAATGCCTGATTTGATTAATGTGAGCTCTTAGAGAATTCAGGTTGAGGAATCCTACGCGTAACCCACTCTTGGTTCCCCTTAACCTTCCAGCGTCCCTCTCTAGACAGACAGAGCCACTATTTGCCTCTTTTCCTGAAATGTTGGTCTTTCGATCCTTACACGTTACGTTGTTATCTTTATTTTTTACATTTGTACCTGTGTCTGCATCTTTGTTTTTAGCATACATTTCAGCGATGGATTGAAGATCTTGCTTAGTTTTGAAGACGTGCAGTTCACTACCTTCTTTTGCTTTGACCAGAAAATTACCCTGCCTGTGCCACACAAATTTAAAACCTAAGACCTTGGCATGGATTTTGAGCTTTTTGAAAGAAATATAGTCCTCCTTGTTAAGGTATTTATTAATAAATATGGAGGCAGCAGGCAGAGCAGAAACCCAGTCAAAGCGGGCTGAGTCGACATCACTAGAGCTAAATCCTGTTCTTTTGGATTTTTCTATTAGTATTTGTTTGAGAAGAGGGGCGCTGAAAAGCTCAACCAACAGAGCGGTGACATTCCTCGAACCATCTCAGCCTTCTTTATTGGATCTGAGTGAATGAACAGATGAAATATTCTGAGGTGTTAAGTTGGATGAAAGCGAACCCAAGATGGCAAACGCAAAATCTTCTTGGGTTGTACTGAATTTTACTAAGTCAACAGTACTCGAAATAACTAATAAATTCTTCGGTTTCACTTTCTTGGAGAACAGTTCATCTGACCTCACTTTATTTAATTTTAAATTCTCATTTTCTCCAGAAAGAGATATGTCCTTTGATTTTATTGCATCTATCTGTTCTGTGCAAATAGAATCGGAGACGGTCTGCGCCACACAGTAGCAACCCCAGTGGATAAATTGTCAAAATTTTGATAAACAGCGTCAAATTCTTCGCTGAGTTTTCTATCTAAGTAGGATATTTTATTTGACATATTAGATGTTACCGATTTTTCAAATTTTAAGAATTTATTTTCAAATTTTGTAATTAGTTTAGATTTTAATTTGTTTATAATTTCATGCAAATTTTTATTTTCGTTTGTCAGCTCCGCCTGTTGAACCAAGCACGTTTCCAACATTTTATTTTGCTTTGCTATGATTTCTGTTAATTTGAGCAATTTTTCATCAATTTGATTGAAGTAAAGAATCTTCAATTTGATGAAATTTGCTTGACAAAATAGTGCTTAGATGGTCGAGAGCTGGCAAAAGTTCTGTTTTAATAGGGTTGCTAACCACTGGGGTGGCGATCGCAGCGCCACTGGTATTGTTAGAAATGCTTAAAATAGACCTGACTCTTTGCTGACTAGATGCGGAAATTTGCTTGAGAAGCGGGGTTGATGTTTCGATGTTTCCAAGTTGCTTCGGTTGTTTCGGTTTTTTCTGTTGTCTTTGCTGTGGTTTTGGCTGTTGTTGTTCTTGTGCTAGTCTCTCACTATTGTTGCTTTCATCGCTTATTCCAGTTGCGTTTATAATTTTGGGTAAATTAGTTGGTTGACTCTGTTCAGCGCATTTTGAAACGGGCGGGCCTCACTGCTGCGTTATCGACTGAGCATCTCCTATGTATTAGATCACTGCAGAAATGATACCTTTGTTCTAGATGACTGCTGGCAGATGGCACATGTCAAAGTCGCGATAGTAGGGAAAGGAGCCTGAGGAAGGGAGCCTCAAGTGCGTTGACCTCGCCAAAATTTATGTTAAAACTAACTCCAAAAATTTGATGTCCCAGGTAAAAAGAAACTCCCTGGCTCAAAAAAGGCGAGCCGCGCTGAAAAACTCGCCGAAAACGAAGGCCAGCAGGAGCCCCAGTTGCCTGAAAAATATTTGCACTCACAGAGGAGTACATATGTATGAGTAAATGCTGAAAATTTGCGGAGCGGTGCTGAGCACGTACAGCATTTACCAAAACCAGAGAAAGAGAGAGAGAGAGAGAGAGAGAGAGGGAGGGAGAGAAAGAGAAACTTAGCCTAGACTGGCAGGTATAAGGAAACTGGTTAAAGTGGGGAAGAGAGTAGTTTGGCCTAGAGAGCAGGTATAAAAATAGGAGTTTAGATATCACTAGCAAAGTAGTTGTGGAGTACCGTTACAAGAATAAAAGGTGGAAGGACTGCAGGTAACTCATTTTTTATTAGAAAATTTATGCATTTTGCTTTTCTTTCGATATGTAATTAAGTTACAGCATCTTATTCTTTAAAGTGTTGACAATAATGATAATCTTCAAAAAAGTGCTTAAAACATAAAGACTTCTTACACCAACCACATCTTATAATAGCAGTATTGGCACATCTTTCTATTTCGCACCGCACATTGCAAGAATCTTTAAAAGAGAACTCAACAGGATTTTCAAATTTATCTGGTTTTTCATTAATGTAACCACATTTGTACCAAGAATATTTAAAGATGTTCTTACATCTCGGCGAACAAAGCAGATTAGGAACTAGAGATTGAATTTTTATGATGTTATTTCGTGTGCGAAGTCCATATACGTCAAGCGGTTGAATCTTTCCTGTTGTTCCTGTAGGTATTTTTTTTATGTTAACAATTTTATTGTTTGGCATCGATTCTTCTATAACTTTATCGCTCTAGGAATCGAGTAATAACACAGACTGAGAACCTACATGTGGATAAAATACTTTTTCTAACAAAACTTTAAAGAGAGCTGTAATAAAAAAATTTATTTATCAATTTATTTTCTTTATTATTATAGTATAATAAACAAAAATTTATTTGTAGTTAATTTTCCTGATTTTGATGCTTCTACATACACGTTTTCAGGTCTAAACAAGTTATGTTCTACAACAGGGCCGAATGGGCCAGTTGTTTCTTTTAAAACAAGAAAAAGTGGTGAGAGTAAGTGGTTGTATAGTGTAACTATGTGTTGTCGATGAAACTGATTATACCAGGCATTACACTTGTTTTTCTCATTCAACTGCTGATGTTCTTTCAGAATGCATTTCTAGCTGGAATCCACTCTGATCTGAATTATACAAATTTATAATTCCCATCGATGATATACAAAATTTCACGTCAGCAACACATCAGCTTTCGTTTTAAGCTCTAAATTATTTTCCAATATTTTCCTAGTAATAAAGGGACTAGCCGGATAAGATAGTCAAAAATGCCCCCAACGGTTTTGCCAAAGGGACAGTGGTCTCTTGTAGGGCT
>JAWWEO010020104.1:0-11314 GCA_035582975.1 Ormyrus labotus | reverse complement strand
CTTCCATGAACTTCTATAACGAATAATTAAAAAACTATAATAAATAGGAATTCAAGACTTACTACAAAATGTAGAGCAGAGGAAACTACACCGACTGTATATAAAAGAATTTAAATTTAAGTAATATTTTTTAAGAAAAAAGCAAACTTGAGTTGTAAAGGTCTGTGGCCGTTCGTCCTACATAAACCCCGAGGATTTCGGGTAGAAATCATTCCAGTCCCAGAGCTCGAAGGAGAAGGATCACTCGACTCCTAGAGAAGGAACGGCCAGAGACCTCCAAGGAAGTTGTAGGAGTAGTTTCAATAAACCAAGAGGTAAAAAACAAGATAAAAGTAAAATCTTTTCCAACACCTTCACCAATACCATCTCCTCGAAAAGACTATCTTAACTATCATTGCGATAGGAAAGATAATGTCAGTACTGTGGCAAAGGGAGGCACACTCTAAACAGCAATAAGACTGTAAAGAGTTGTTGCGAAAAACATCTGCACACTCCAAGCAGCAATAGGACAGCAAGGAGTAGTTGCGACAAACTCGCGCACATTCTCAACAGCAGTAAGACTGTTAGAGAATAGTTGCCGGTGACATTCAAAGAGGAAATATTCCTCTAAGAATTGTTCATCAGAAGAGTTAAAATTTATAAAAAATAATAAAACTCCTCATTCAAGTCGAGTCACCATTAATCTCTAATTATGTCCACCAAGCAGCAAAATTTGAACCGTAACAACACTATTAAACATTGCCAATAATATACAGAAAACTGCGAAACATTGTTAATCATTACCAATGTACATACCAAATATTAATAAATATTACCAAATGTTGTTAAAAACTCTGCTGATACTTACTAACCATAGCTCAATCTTGCCTTACTTTATCAAATTTATTTTAATTACAGATTATTCCAAAAAACGAATATTTTCCAAATCTTGCTAAACTCTGCCAAATGATGCTAAACTTCTATCAACACTGCTAAATGTTGTCTAACTTTGCTAAGATTCCAAAATGCCTTAGTTAGCCAGCATTATCCAGTATTTTGTCAAAAATTGACAGGGTTTTTACAATGTTTGGTCATTTGTATTGATACTAGGGAAGCTGACCCTTATCAGTCTTCGGGTCTGGTTTGTCCGTCGGACGAAATTACGTTTCCGCGCTATAGCTCGTCAACAGCCATGACAAAATAGTAGTACTACGTGCGCAATTAGAAGGAAATTTTTAGTCGGGACTCTTGGGGAGATTGTGGCGGGTGGTCAGTTCTAAAAGCGCTCTTAAAGTATCTACTTAGTCCTCTGCCCTCTTCGGGACTACACGTCCCTTAGAACTGCTCCAGGAATGACTCACCGGTTTTTCCTCCATTTGTATATTTAAGGATCGTGAGCGAAATTAGCGACACCGATACATGGAAGTTGCTCTGCGCCAGCTCCCAAAACCAAACTAATTCCTGTAACCGCGTAATATCTGGGGAATTTCCAGATCGAAATATTCCTGGTTCTGCCCAGGCCGCGCCGTCTAAAAGTAGGTTAGTTTTGTTAATTATAATAATATCTAATAATAATAACTGTATATATCTATTATTAAAGTTAAGGTTAGGTTAAGGTTGCAGAGCATAAGTACACTGATAACTAGATAATTCCGCACATGCAAACAACAACCTACGCGTTACCCAATCTTGCGGTTATTGAGTGCCATGACTTTATAAGAATACTTTTATTGTCATAGGTTGGACACATTAATGAAATAGAGGAAATAAAGATTTATCTTCTAAATATATCTAACATTTAATTTTTTATTCCACCTACTCCCACTCCTCTTTGAACTCTTGCTTCATTAAAGCTTACGGCAGGAGGAGTTGGACCATTACAAATTGTTGAGCGAATGAGAGATTGTTTGAGCGAGTACCAATTTGTGTGTTTCTGGGAGTTCAAGAAGGCGAGAAGATGTTAGTTCCCTTAAGACGTAGAGGCGCTCTGAGACGACACAGATGCACCATTCTTGTACCCATGTAAGAACTCTCTGAGAATGGTACCTTGGGTTAGTTATAAGTTGCGTCGTTTTGTTGTTTGTTCGCCTGTCTAGCTGCGATTTGCATATTAATTCATTAGTCTAAGCTTGCACCGGCTTTTCCTTCTTCTCTATAAATTTGTATCTTCTTACTGCTGTAACTTTCCAACGACTTTGAATTTCGGAAAATTACTTTATTAGTATATTATATACATGCTTTAGATTGAATTTTTGCAAAAAAAAAAAAAAAATTTTTAGAAACCATCACACGCGATGACCCTTTTAAACATTTAAAGTAAGTCTTATTATGCAAAAAATCAGAGATTAAATCTGTCGCTTCTGCAAAGGGCTAACTTATAAATACTTATGCAGTGATTTCTACAACTATTTTATATACAAAAACAGATTTAATTGAATTTATCTATAAAAAATAAAATTAGAATTCTCAGGTGAGATTTCAGGTGAGATCTCATGTAAAAAGGTGTATGCAAGAAGTTACTTGACATTTTTTTTAATGAATTTTCATATAAGAAATCAAATTAGAATTCTCAAGTGAAATCTCAGGTGAGATCTCATGTAAAAACTTAATCGAACAAGTTACCTGAGATTTTGATACGAGATTCTCACTTGAGATCTCACCTGAGATCTCACCTGAGATTATTCAGCAGGGGTACTACCATTCGATCATTTCGGAAGAGGCGTTTCATACAATCTCAATTAAACTTCACTTACAAGTAAGCTCGTTCAATTGTACAATTACACATGCAATTCCCCTGATATTTAATAACAATAAAACTTTAATATTTCTGCCTAATGAACTAATCTTGCTTACCACTTAATATTTTAAATGCTACAAGAAATCCATACAAAACGAGAACGCTATTTATGTACACCTAAGTGTCACTCACCTGTCCACTTACCAAAATAATAAATACAATGATAGTGTGATAGTTATGATTGTAAGGGCTCATGGAGCTCGGGACAGTAAGGGAAGATTATTTCTTTGGTAAGTTAGGTAAGGAGCCTTGGGGTTACGATGCCCAAAAATTATGTTAGAGGCTTCATAAACCCCCGTTAACAAATTATTATTTTTATAATTATAAATAAATAGTGCTTCGTGACGATCAAGGAGGAAAATTATTTCTTTAATGAGTGGGAGTATAATTTTAAAGAGCGGAACAAATAATAGCTTTATTAAATAAATTCTTATATATATGTGTGTGTTTATATTATATATCCGTTGCAAATCAGCAATCTACGCAATCTAGCCATCGACTGTTTATTGAAAATTCTCGACAAACAAAATCTAGACCTTTTAATATATTCATACTTATATGTAAAAAAATTGAAATAACTACCAAATTTATATTGGGTAGATTGGTCAATTTTTATCAATCATTGCAAGCATACCATTACCCAGCCAATAATACAAACAATGCTAAATCGTCAGCATTGTATCTATTATTAGAGCAAGAAAAATTACTTATTGATAATTTGTAACCATCGAATAAATACGAGGCAGCCTTGCTTTCGTGACCAGCGAGAAATTAAAAACGCATGCCAATTGACGAAAGTTTCCACTGATTTGCCGTTAGTTTGAATTTTAGTGCAACTTGCATTGGGTGGATCAGGGTGATTAATTTCGGCCTTGCTCGACTCTCTTTGACTGAGCTTCTCGCAGATGCTGTGAACTGAAGTCGCTTTGCTGCTCCGATAATCTCGTTTACACGTGCACTCCTTCTTTCTCTCTCTAACTCGTCTCGCTGATGGTGTTCTGACGCCTCCTCTAGCTTGTCAAGAATCGCTTAATTTTGCAAGCCCGATCTCTCTTATAATTCTTTACTCCTCATAAGATCTTGCTACTTTTAACTGTAATAGTAACAATCTTAAATGAAACTGTTCTCGCTCTTTTCAGTTGGCAGAATACATTCTGGTGAAAATGGTTTAAATAAACGTTTTCTTGGGCTCCATTCTTTTGTAGGAGTATTTAAAACATACAGGTAAGATATGTCAGTGTAATAATATTTTAATGCATTGAGATTTTTTTGCTTAAATGGAAACCGTGCAGTTAACGTTGTATTTAAATTTTTGTTAATCAAATGTTTGTCACAACCTTCAAAAATATAAAAATTTTATTGATTCATTACGTGAACCGCCAATAGAATTTTATGTCTTTTATAAAGTATATAAATTAATTTCTAAAATAATTAAATTTACAATAAAATTTTACATCCATGAATACAAAAGTAATTTTCCCAGTTATTCAAGAATTAAAAACAAAATCATTTACGTCCGAAAAGACGGATAATTTTAAACTGAAGAAAAAGAAATGTATTACGAATCGTTTCCGAATGGGGGTTTCGAAGGTTGCCAAGCATAAAAAGTAACGACAATAAATTTAGTACTCGAAATGATTTTAGCGCTTTTATAAATTTAGAAATACTCCCATAACAATATATTAAAAGTTGTTGAGTAAAATTTAAAAGATCTAGACTTTATTATACTATATTATAATATAATTTAAGTACGTATTAACTTTTTTTACGAATTAGTTTATGTAAATGTGTTATAGATTATTTAACCCCCTTGCGCCATGCGACGAATATATTCGTCGTAACGAAGTGATCACCGTAGGATATGCGACGAATTAATTCGTCGCAATGTTTTTCCTTATAACTTCTCATAAAAATAACTTAGAGAGGTCTGTAAACGCGCAAATTAAAGCTGAATACTTATGCTAACAGATTTATGTAGTGTAAAAATCAAATAATATTTTTTTAGTTACAAAAAATTTGTTGGAAAATTTCGAAAAATGACAAAAATTTGTCAAATTTTCTTACTTTCGGAAAGTCATGAAATTTATACTTTTCGAGCTCAAAAATCTATACTCGGAGGTTTTTGGGGTCGCTGAATACGAATCTGTCGTCAGAATTTCAAAATTAAAAATGGCGGATCCAAAATGACTACAACGTATTCTTTTTTTTTAATTATTTCGATCATTTTTTACTCGAAATTCTTAATCCAACATTTTGAATGTTGAAATTCTGACGACAGATTCGTATTCAGCGATCTCAAAAACGTAGAAATAAGTTCTACAAGTTCTTTGAATATATAAAGAAAAATTTCTGCATTTTGAAAGCGATTAAGTCGGCGATAATTCTGGCGCAGGGGGGTTAAGTTACAATTCAACATTTTTTGGAAGCCAGATCATCAAAGGCAAATCTCATCGGTTCAATGACTATTGTTCTAAATCTTGGTAATCCAGATTTATTTACTACATTACTCTGTAATTTTTAATGGAAAGAAATAGTTAAAAATGTAAAAGTAAATGAAGCAGGTTTTCATAGACCAGAACTTGAAAATTTGTTCGTTAAAAAGTGAAGGAATATTTGGAAAAAGTATTTAGTAATAATATAAGAAAAATATTAGAAACAAAATTTTCGAAAAACATGTTTTTATAACAGAAAAGTTGTACTCTATTTATAGCTTTATCTACCAAAATTAATGTAATTTAATGAAACGCTAATCACACTAGTTAGGTATTATTTCTTTAGTTAGAGTTTTATTAATATTTCCATTAATTTGCATGGATATAAAAAAGGCTGTGTCTATTCGCACCATATCCACGTAATTTACGTGTTTCTAGATAAATTAAGTTACTAAAAAAGTTATACTAAATAGACTAACCCCCTCTACTCGCCCATAGTAGCACACTTTAACTAATATGTTTCTTTGAGTTGTTTCACTTGTAGGTTATTATTTCTTTAGTAATTTTCAGTAAAATGAAATCTATCCATTAAATAATGTACTATATTAACATACTACATAGGCATGTAAATTACGTAGATATGGTGCGAATAGACACAGTCTAAATAAAAATAAATCTCTGCTCGCCGGAGCATTTTGGTTTTTTAGTAAAAATTGTTATATTAAAAAAGCTGAATTTGCAAACAGAAAATGAACAATCACGTGAGGATGTCTTGCTCAGCCGGATTAAAAGCCCTTTTTTAAACGAAGAGGATGCTTGTAAAAATAGAAAAAAGTAAAAAATTATCATGTTTATGTATTATTGTGCATTGGGGTTTAAGATGACAGAAGAAAGAGAGAGAAATTGTTCCTTTACTAAGCACTCTCTAGCTCTAAAGAAAGAATCATCCCTCCTTCGCTTAGTAGTCATCAGTGCCTGGTTATACTCGTTTGACTTTCTTCTGTCGTTTTTAATTTTTTATGTTGTTTATGTTTATGTTGTCGGTGTTCAGACCAGGGTAGTTGGATATTTGAGTTTTTGGTTTTGGCGTTGGTACTTGTTTTGTTTTCGCTAACGTTTCTTTTATGCGAAGCGTTTCGTCCCAGATCTGTTATTTGGACTCTTCTTTTAATCATATTAACAAAATCCTTTCCTGACAGAAATTTTGTGAAACTGCTCACTCACACGGAGAAAAATTCGGTACGTGTGCTATACGCCAATCGGCGTGACAGTAGCGCCCATCATTCGGCGCAGTTAGCTTGCCGAAAACGTACTGTTTTTGTACGTTTCATACGCATAGTAGCTACTCCGGGCATTCGGCGCACTGGCTATACTTTTTCGCGGCGCAAAGGCTTACTCCATTCGGTGCAGTAGCAGTAGCGGACTAGCTGCTACACCGAGCCGGCGTACGGGATAAACCATTCGGAGTAGCTACTACGCCGAAAGAGAGTATAGCCACTGTAGCCACAAATCGGCGCTGCGCTTAAACTTTAAGAGTAGCGGCTGTGCCGAATTTTTCTCCGTGCATGCGTGTTGTCCCTTCACAGTACGGGAATTCTTGAGCGCTGGACCGTCGACTGAGGCATATAGCTTCTCAGCCCACCACACGTCTGTCATCTTACTGGTCTTTAGGACTTTAGAGCCATCGGTTAGCCTAAGCTCCGTTTTCCTCTTCTCATTCTTTATAAAAGTTGATGAGATACTACCGGTCACATAGGTGGATTCTTCGAGATGTTGGAGTCTTCCTAACCAATTGGCTGGCCCCCTCCATCGTACTGATGGTATTCCAAGTCCACCGTCCTTTATGCATGCATGTATGTATGCATTTGGACACTCGTGCGGTAGGTGTAGCCATGTCCTTACGTAGTCTCTTATCTTCCTATCGATTGATCTCAGATATCCGAAGGTGATGTTACCCATTGTGAGCGTATACATTATCGATGGAATAATTATTACGCGCAAAGCCCATAGCCGCTGTTAAGGTTTAAGCAGAGCCTTCGTAATACTACTAAGATTCTCGTCCAGTTGTTGCTTAACCTTCGCCGTTGTTTTCCCTTCTGGTGTAAAAATCAATTCTAGGTATTTCCATTCATCAGTTCTTGTCACAGAAGGTATTTTCGTTCCTCTGATGTTGAAGGAACACTTAGCATCTATTACGGACTTCTTTTCCTTTGGCACGTAAATCATCGCAACTGTTAGACACTTACTCCCATTCGCTTCTAGTCCACAGGTGTATAGGAAATTGGCGGTTATATCTAGCAGCTCTTGTAAGCCTTTCTGTGTAGATGCGACAAGTACTAGGTCGTCAGCAAAAGCCAGGATATTTATCTTCATCCCGTCTAAGTCAGCACCTATCTCTGATGGTATTCTTATGAGCATTTCATCCATAATGAAGTTGAAGATGTACGATGATAACGGGTCTCCTTGTTTCACACCACAAGTGGGGTGAATTTTCGGAGATTCCCATCCTCCATGTTGTAGGATCGTGTTACTTCTTTCGTATATGTCCATGATATATTCTGGCATCTCCCTCGGTATTCCTTTCGCCTGTAAGACTTCTTGTATGGCTTCAAAGGTTCGCATATCAAGTGAAGCAACATACAGTTTCTTAAATTTCGTACGATGGTATCTGAGCGTTAAGTCAAGTAGTGCCGTGTTGTCGCAGCACCCGTCGATGTCGCGAAAACCTCTTTGCTTGGGGTCTAGTGGAATAATCTTCAGGCGATTCGCTAGAATTTTGTGCAACGTGCGCACGACCACTGAGGAGACCGTTATTGGTCGGTAATTCACCTGGATCGACTGCACCCTTTTTCTTCGGTATAAGAACCGTTCGGGATGTGTAGAGATATTCTGGCAGTTTTCCACACCATAGAAAAAGGTTGAATATCCTCGCCAACACTTCTAACAGGACTCCCCTTAGCGTTTTAGCAGTTACGTGATCTGGCCCTATGGCAGTGTTACGTGGTGGAAAGGCAATTTTTATTTCTTCTGGTGTTATCGGGTTCCAAAGTTGTTCGTGAACACTATCACACGGTTTGATGTTTGGAGCCATGCCCGAATTTTTACTAAAGACTTCTTTCCAATAGGGTTCCATGATTTCTTTTTGAATCCCTTCTTGTTGTTCTAGTTGGTTCTCAGTGATTCTTTTAACACATCGACTTGGGTCTTTCTTCCACAGGTCTTGAACCCGGGCATATTCTGCTCTTCGTATTTTCTTATTGCTCAAGGGACGAGAGCTGGATCGTGTGGAAGTCTTTCTTTCGTTAGGCGGATTTTTGGGCAGATATTCCAACAGAAACAAGTTAAGTTCGATGACAACTTCCTCTCATTTTACAGATGGTATCAATTCTATGATTGTCATGCCCTTTGGTGTTTAGGGCTTGTAGTTCATCGAAGTATTTGTTAAGGGCTGTGTTTTGTACTACGTGCGACGATGATGTTGTTTCATCAGCACTGAGGTATTCCTCAGAGCTATTTGAGGCTCTGATTTGTTGGCTCAGTAGCTCCATGTACTTTTCAACACGCTGTTTATAACTTGCCCTTCTGCGGTGCCCCTTAACCGCTTCAATTAATCTACCTGCGAAAACTGCGGCCAGTTTTTGATTGATGTTCGTGACCTTTTTGTGCTAGAGGGTCAGTTCAGTCTCCTTGCGAGCCATCATCTCTTTTTCTTCCTCCGACCAACGATCTTTTCTGGTCGCACCTCTAACTTTCTCGGCCTGAAGCTCGTCGTACCAGTCCTTGTGCATTTTTTGTTCATGCAGAGTACGCCCGGTAGGAGTTTTAAACTCCTTCGGACAACCAGGAAAACGGCACTGGTAGACTTCACTTGCAGGTTCCGATGACTTTGCTTCGGAATCGGTTCTAGCATTCACAGACACGGTACGGTCAGAGGACCGACCGACATTTTCTTGCGCCTTTCGCGCTTTCCTTGTATTTACTGGACCTGCTTAATTCTGAGTCCAGGGGTTGGTAGCCCGCGGGTCAGTGCGCGTACACCAAATTTAGCCTTACCACTTGCGTGGGAAGTTACCAGCAGGAACCACTTGGAGGTAAAGGTGTATACTTAGACATGAGAGGCTGTTTGAGACGCGTAAATGCCCCTGTAACTACGACCCGAGAGTCATAGTCGCTCCACCTCCTTATCCTTTCCAATTTCCTCATCCGTAATCTCTTTCTTAATCTTTTTAATCTTCTAGGTTATGTCCTCGCATACTACATACACCTCAGAATCCCCTCCCTTCGGCCTGTCTTACTACATCTCGCTTCCCATCTCTCTTTTTTTCCTCCATTTTCCTATTTCTTTGTCCCACCTCATCTTCCACCACTTCTGTTTCCATCAATTTACCATCATCCTCCTCATCATCACCTTCTGCTTCTGCCTCTTTCCCACCCCGTTCCTACTGTACTTCCATCATTTTCTTTTCTTTCTCTGTCATTTCCCTCCTTTCCCTCTTTGTGAGGTGTTTCGGTGGCACGGTAGACCAGGATGCTGCTGTTGATGCTCCCCGCCCATGCCCGACCGGCGATCGCGACCACGACCGACTCTCAGAAGGGGCGTCTAGGGATGACTCAGTGCTGTCACCTTATCTTGCGACCCATCCCTCGTCTCCTTTCCCACCTTATCTCCTTTCCCTACTCTATCTTTAGTTTTAATATTGTTACTGCTCATATTTTTCGAGCGTTCCCCCCACCGAAGTGGTTAAGAGTTCTGCCTAGACCCAACTCAAGGGGACTATCTTCAAAGGACAAAATAAATGGTCAATACCGAGACAGTGTCCCCTTACCCCGGGAAGGCGAATACACCCTGTCGGCTGCCACAGCCGACAGGGGGTGGTGAGCTAACGATCTCACTCCCTGGGGCCACGCATCTCCCCGCCGCCCACCTAAGCTTGAGATTGGGGGAGTTTTATAGAGGACCCCACTTCGCGACCAGGCGGTTAAGCCAAGCCCCCGGTCCCTGGACGCACAACGTTCCCCAGCCACGCCTTGCTGGAGTCGTTGAAGTACGTACAGGGATTATGGTATTACGGAGACGGTGGCGCTCACCGTCCCCGAGCTCAGGCACCCCGGGATCGCCACCCGGTCCCCAGCCGGTCAAGTACATCCACGCCCTGGGGGGGAGGGGGTAGATAGGGACATTGAGTGTATTTCACATCCACAAAGGTGGAAGTTTGCAGTGTGGCGGTTCCTTAGATAGCCTCTATACCCGCACAAGTGACCTGGCTTGGAAAAACCCCCGCCCGAGAGTAGTTCTTAAATCTCAGGGCGAGTAGATTCTCCCTTAATTATTTTAGGGAAGTGACTCCGTTCGCCGCCTTTCCCCTGCCAGGCCATATTGCATGATCTGGCAGATCGAAAGACGTTGCCCAGTGGGGACCTCGCAGAGGTCGAGTCACCGGCTATATAATAATAGCCATAGTAAATTTGACTAGATTGCACTTAATCAGTCCTTTTCTCTTTAGACATTTACTTATTTACAAAATAAATTAAGACGTCTATAACAGACTATACTGGACACTTATGACTAGATTAGTCTTCTTTCTTCTCTCTTCTTTAATATCATCTTGCACGTACTAGATTAGTCTTCTTTCTTCTTTCTTCTTTAATATCCTCTAGCACGTTGTGCTGAAGACTTCGAATACGGCTTGATTACTGACTAGATATCTTTCGCTTACGGGCCATTGACCAGTGTTTTCCTCTACAACCTCTTTCAGTAAAACTCTTTCTTCTTCGAAATTTGGGCAATCGAAGAGCAGATGTTCGGGTGTGTCTGGGTTGCCGCAATCGCAGTCCGAGACATCTGACAACCCAAGGCTGTTAAGTTTCGCGTTAAAATCGCCATGGCCACTAATAAATTGCACATTGTAATAATTAAGCTTAATATATTTCATATTAAGCCTTAGCCTGTAACTATAATTTGTATGGGGGGTTTTTGCGGTAACGGTAGGGGAAGCGATAATAAATAAATAAGCAAATAATTTATAAAACAATAAATAACGATTTATTCAATAATAAAGATGGGCGCCAGCTGTAAATGTTTTACAGCGAATACAATTTGTATTTT
>JAWWEO010020103.1:0-11319 GCA_035582975.1 Ormyrus labotus | reverse complement strand
AAAAAAGCAAAGGGAGTCAAGTCAGGAGTTGTGAAAAAAGACATAACCTTTGAAGACTACAGGAAATGTCTCTTTGATCAAGCTATAATGAGATGCCAACAGAACAGTATTCGCTCTATACTACATGTTGTTCGAACAGAAAAACAAAGCAAAATAGCTCTGAGCCCTCACGATGATAAGCGCCATCTACTGGACGAGAGTTCAGATACTCTGCCGTGGGGGCACTATAGTATATTCAACAAAGAAGACGAGGAGCTTCTAGAACTTTTAGCGCAGGTGGCGGGGTAAGAGCCAATCACGCAAGAGGTGGTGGTGGTGGGGACGGCTCTATATAACGAGGAGCAGCGAGCCGAAGAGCTCATTCCCTTAGCCGACGAGAACGAAGAGCCTCCACGGAAGAGACAAAGGACTTAGGAGTTTAATTCTAAAGTAAGTATATTAATATTACTTATCTTAAAACATTTATATTTAATCATTTTTTTCCTACTTCTGTTGCAGAATGGATTTTCAAACACTTAATAAGATCTGTGCAGGAGCTTAACTCACCACGAAGAAGCTGACTGACCTGGAAGTCGATAAGAAGTACATGATCACGAGTTTCAAACGTGTAGGTACCAAGTATGGACCCAAACTAATTGTAATCCTGGACGAGGAGTGCCAAGTATTCTTGCCCGAACGCGTGTCAAGAGCACTTCAGACAAACGACAGTCTGTTCGATGAATTAGCGGATAAGGCTAATAAGTTCGCCTTAGCCATATGGTACTTAGGTGATAATAAATTTGAATTTTGTAATGTTTAAATTTATGTATTATTTTTTGTAAATGTTGTTTTTTTTAATAAATGTAAAGAGAGAAAGTTAATGGAGAGGAAATCGAGTCATGGGTGCGTCCTGTATTTTGAATTCGTTCATTATACATGATTCACACATGACGAGTCATTTGGTTGTTCCTCACAGGTAGAGAGCACAGGTGGGGGCTCTCTCCACTTTCTCTCTTTTTTAAACTTATGATTTATAGAGTTATTATTCCTCTTTTCTCGCTTTGACTCATTGTTAGATCGATTTATCTTTATCTATCCAACTGTTGTGCGAGCTATCGAAACCCAACCACTTTACAAATACTTGATTTCCTCATTTCTTAATTACTTTTTGTACGAGATACACGTCGGGATACTTTACTTCCTGGAGTTCTTGCTCGCAGAAACTACCAGCAACCGGCTGATCTTTGTAATCTTTCAAGAGGTAAGTAACTGGCTTTGTTTGAGATACTTTGTTAATTGTAAATATCTCTGTCGACCAATTGGGTGTGTAACCTTTTTCAAATACTTGCTTCACTTTACTCATACGTACTTTATCATTAATTTTTAAATTTGACTTTTTTACAGATCTCTGTTCTCGAGAGAATCTCTTCAACACTTTAGCCTCGTTAGAAGAATTAAGCTCAATTGGTTTCATTCCAATTGTACGATGCTTCTTAGCATTGTAATCTGTTAGCAACTTGGGTAAAATGTCGAGTCACTTGTAATTTCCTTGTAAGCTGAATTGTACCCACATTCGATTCTTGAGTGTTCGATTAAATCGTTCACAAATCGATGCTTTGAGATTGCTATACGTAGAGTATAAATTAATCTTATATTTTTTCATAAGATCGCTAAAGTTTTTATTGTAAAACTCCTTACCTCTGTCAGTCTGTAAGTTTTTAGGTACTCGATCTTTAATCAGTACAGATTTCAAAGCTGAAGCTACTTCTTCTCCAGTTTTTCTTTTGACAGGTATGGCCCAGGCATATTTGGAGAATACGTCTATTACAGTGAACATATACTTGTAGCCTTTATTTTCTCTCACGTAAGGTATCATTTCAAGGAGATCGGCTTGCCAAGTTTCATCCAAACCTCGTACATCGAATTTTTGACGTTGATAATTTCGTCGAGCAGGTTTGTGTAATTCTTTCACTACTACTGCTTTACGATGATTCATTTTCAATCTCTAGAGATTAAATGTTTGGAGAAAGTTTAGATAACATGTCTTTTATAGCAAAAATTTCAACATCGTAACTTCTAAATTTCGTATCGTTGTCGTCCCTGTGACCTTCGAGCAAACGGTCTAATTGATTCAAGTCTTTTTTTAAATCAGATACTGCATTCATTACATGTTGAATTTCCACACGAAAAGTCTTTAAATTTACAGCTTCATCCAATTTTTTAGGAGAACCTAAATAGCATAGTTTTTTTGTTCAATATCGTAGTTACCTTCGGCTGTGAGTTTGTAACCGATGCCCTGAGGACTTCGAGTACCCTCACTTCGCTTCAGGTTTGGTCCGAACACATCGACGCTCATTTTGCAAATGAATAAATATTTCTCAGATAAACCTAATATATACAGCCACCTACGCGAAGTTCTTCGATAATCGAATGAATTTCGTTGATATGACTGATTTCCAGCTAATTGTTCAGCTAATAATAGTCGAAGACGATCTACGAGTTCATTTGGATCATCCCAGTAAATGTAATCCAATCTTGAATTTTTACTCGTGATTTTGTAGCGAGACACCAGTGTACCACCTTTCTTCTTCTTCTTACTTTCGTTAAACAATGGATCAATAATTTTTTGAAATTTGTTGCTATTGTGCTTACGAATGGGTTCGTATTCGTTAACATGTTTTTTGTGTGCGCTAGTTGCTTCTAGAATTTTTTCATAATTCTGCATATCTATATTAGTAATGTGTTGTAGATTGGGATGTTTTTTAACGAGAAGCTCCATTAAGCCGTCGCTCATTGGATATTTTACTTCATTTACTTCGATTGTGTTGCGATTAAAATTTATCGGCGAGTTGCCAAGCACATATTTTCCATTTTCTTTTCGAACTCCGTAAACTAAATCCAACAATGACGTTTGATTCTTATCAAGTATCTGATTGTATTCATTAGATGAAGCGAGCATTTGAATATTAGATGAATCGAGTATCTGAATATTTTTATTAGATGAATCAAGCATCTGTGAATGGATGATCTCCTCATCAATCTCATTATTATGTTGTTCAACATCAGGTAAATCAAAAAACTCATCTTCATTATTCTCTTCCTTTTTAATGTTTTTTTCCGATTTAAAAACACGCTGTTCTTGCTTCGGACTTTTCATCGCGACGAGTGTTTGCAGAGGTTCAACGATTGGCTTAAAAGTCTCTCCTACAGCTCTTTCAAAGTTTTCTTTTCCATACTTTAACAAGTTGTACTTGCGTTTTACAGCATTGCGAGCTTTCACAAGCTGATGAAGAATATTTTTCTTTTGCTGAAGGTTCGACATGTTTACGCTCTAAAATCCAACGTAAGACTGTTAGCTTAGCATCAAACGCGGGCTATATTTATAGAAAAACAGTCAAAACCCTTGCGATATTTGCCATCGTTAATTGGATTATTCTTACTGATCATTAAAAATCCGTATTTATCATCCGTCCAACATTTTGAGTACAATTCCTTAAACTGTGCATAAGACATGTCGCAATTAGCGTGATCGTCGTACAGATGTTTTAAATTAACATCATCTTGTCGAAAAAATTACAAGTAAATTTACATTATCTCTCACAAGATGTTTGGGAACGTGAGCGTAAGATTAACAGAGGTAGAAACAATCGACGTTTTTATGCATACCCATACCCATACAGAAAATTATGGAATTTGGTAACGCGTTTTCCAGAACTACGACTTCGTCGTGTTCATTAAAAGGAAAATATTGCATACCATCTAGAGGTTCTAAAAGTTCTTTCAAAAATGTATACTTGAGCGCTTAAATACTTTTTGCGATTCAGTTACGATTCAACTTCCGAAGAGTGATGATCGTTCATAGACGACGACGAGGTCACGGTCTAGTTAATAAAATCATAAATAAACTTCCATTCGAATTTCATTTACCTGGATATCAGTATTGCGGACCTGGCACTAAATTATCTAAACGTTTAGTTCGAGGTGATCGAGGCATCAATCCACTCGATAGAGTTTGCAAGATGCACGATATCGCATATTCGCAAGATCGTGAAAATCTTGAAGCTAGACATAACGCAGATAAAATATTAGTCGAAAGAGCTTGGGAACGAGTTAAGGCGAAAGATACACCTGTAGGTGAAAAGATTGCTGCCTACGCCATTACAAATGTAATGAATCTAAAAAGAAAACTTGGAATGAGGAGTCAAAGGTAAATTTAAAAAATATTGTTAAGGCTGCTTTTAAATCTATGATAAAGAGCAAAAATGCTCGTAAAGTTATTCGTTCTGCTTTAGAAGGTTCTCGAAAAGCTATTAAAAAGGTTGGTGGTAAAAGGAATATAATTGTTCCGCGAGTTTTGGCGGTGCCATCGAAGGTTGGTGGGTTCCTGCCATTGTTAGTGCCTATGTTTGCAGGTTTGAGCGCTATCGGTGCGTTAGCAGGAGGTGCTGCAGGAATAGCAAAAGCAATCAACGATGCTAGTGCAGCTAAGCAGCAATTACAAGAGTCTACGAGACACAACAAAAAGATGGAAGAAATAGCTCTTGGTAAAGGTCTCTACCTGAAACCACATAAAACTGGACTAGGTCTTCACCTGAAACCGTACAAAGCTGGATCAGGCCTGAGGTGTAAGAAAAGAAAACTTCAAAATAAAATTACCGCAGAGACCTCTCACTGATGCAGATATCATAAAATACGCGAGGAAGTTAAAGATATCGCACTTTCGCGGAGTATTCATGAGAGATAATTTACCGAGAGGTGGTCCTTACTATCGAGAATCAGCTGTCGTAAATCTAGACGATGCTAGTGGACCAGGAACACACTGGGTGGCGTATCGCAAGCAAGGAAAAAATGCAATCTATTTCGATAGCTTTGGAGATCTTTCAACCTCCTTTGGAATTGCTGACTTATCTGAACGTTGATGAGGTTAAATAGAATGTTGAGAGATATCAAGATTACGGTACTTTTAACTGCGGTAATCTCTGCCTCAAGTTCTTAGCTAACTCCGTATATAGCAACAGTATATTATATTATTACAATATATTATAATATTATTATATTAGCAACAGTAGCTTGCTAAAATTCTGCTTAGAACGAATCTAGATATCATGGAGAGTTCAGTAACGCTCAGTCTTTCCGGTACTTCATCAGTACTCGAAGCGCAGTATTTTCCACAATTGAATTGTCACCGCATAAAAGTTACATTCTTGGTTTGGTTCAACTTTTAACTTTTAATTCCATACCAAACATTGACGTAGATAATAATAAATTTTATGTCGGTAAAGAGGAAATTACTTTGCCAACAGGTAGCTACGAGATTCACGACAGAGAGATATACCTACAAGAAGTTCTACAATCAAAATTTCTATTATTTTGAAACCAAATACCAGTACACTGAGCAGTATCATACGGTGTTCTCATCCGATTGATTTTCAACCGAAAGATTCCATTGGAAGATTATTAGACTTTACGGAACGTGTCCTATTGGAAGGCGTTACTCATAGTTCGGATCTACCTGTAGCTATTTTCAAAATCAATGCTTTACGAATTAAGTGTAATATCACTAGTGGAGCGTATATAAATAGTGAGAGAGTGCACATAATACATGAGTTCTTTCCAGCAATTCCAGCAGGATATAAGATTATTGAAGTTCCTTCGCAGATCATTTATCTTCCAGTTACCGTTAGAAGCATAACTCATTTACAAGTTCGCATAGTGGATCAAGACAGAAACTTGGTTAATTTTCGTGGTGAAATTATCACAATCAGATTGCATCTGAAGGAGGCATAATGGAAATCGTTTACAATCGCAAGGAAGGTAGAGGCTATATAAGTAAACCGAAATGTCAGTCAGTCGTCAGTCGTCAGCGAACCAGCAAAGTGCGCAGACCACAAGGCATCCTAACACGGCAGAACATAAACTTTCTAAAAAGTCTCGGCTTCAGAGTAAAAGTTGGTGGAAAATAAATTGTTTATTTTTCTGTTGCATAACGAAAAATGGAAGAAATTCTAAAAATACAATCTCCTGTCGCTTTCGATGAGTCAGTAGCACATTATGAGCTGCATGCACATCAACCATACATTGGCTCAGCTTTCAACAACAGTGATGAGATTCGAATAGCAATATAACATCAAGATTTGTACGTTTTACCATCGCGTAGCTCATTACACGTTTGTGGTAAGTTAGTAAAATCTGATGGTACTAGAGTACAAAATACTAATCTAGTAAACAATGCAATCTGTGACATGTTTGAGGACATTCGATACGAATTTAATGCAGTAGAGATTGATCGATGCAAGAACGTCGGTTTGTCTACTCTAATGAAAGGATGGTTGTCTCTCAGTCCTAGTCAAAGCTTAATTGTAGAGAATGCCGGATGGTTGGACACTGAGGAGAGGAATAAGCTGACCAACGACGATGGCTACTTTGATGTATCTATACCTCTAAGTATGATTCTTGGATTTGCCGAAGATTATGAAAAAATTCTATTAAACTCTAAGCATGAGCTAATACTCACGAGATCGAGAAACGACTCAAATGCAGTGATTCAAACAGCTCGAGGAGATCCTCCAGTTTTTGAGGTTTTCAAAATTTAATTAACTAAAGTAGAGTGTTTCGAAAGTACGTCGTAGCCTCGAATGAACAGAAAATCCGACTATTAAATTTTATAGAGAAGAACAGACCGATTACTATGAGTTTCCGAAGCTGGGAACTTTACGAATACCCGGTACTTCCTAGTTCATCGAAACATGTCTAGACTGTTAAAACTTCTAATCAGTTGGAGAAACCACGCTTCCTCATTTTAGCCTTCCAAACAAATAGAAAAAATCAAAGCCAGAACATCGTACTCTAGTTCCGATAAAGGGTACGAAAAAATGTCCTTGATATCGACATACAATACAGACGATGGGCGTTCTGTAAATACTTACAAAAGGAAAAAGTAAAACAAATTTGTTTAACGTTTGGAGAGGTAAAACTTATGGATGTACCTTACAGATGAGAGCGATGGTTGGGGCTCTCATCATGCGTGTAGCAACCTGTACTCAGCTCTATCACTACACGTTGAGTTAAAACTTTTTTGCGCGCCGCCATCTGTCGCTTGGTAGTGCCCCCTCCCATGAGGGCTTCTAGCTCAGGTCCCCCCTCCCCATCTTAGCTTCTAGCTCTTCCCTCCACATCTGGGCTTCTAGCTCAGCTCCCCCCTCCCAAAAACCCTATGAGGCTTCTGGCTCATGAGCCAGAAACTTCATAGCTTACCTACTCATACAGCTCTTTACACTGAAACCACATTAATTACCTACAATTTAAGCCCAATTACATCTAAATTGATCTACTCATTAGACCTCTGGCTTATTGATAAAACATAAATTTTCAAAACCAAATCAATTTACAAATTGAGATTTTAATAATTTAATTTCAATTTACAAATTGAGATTATTAAAATAAAACTAAATGTAAATCTAATACTAAAACTAAACTAAAACTAAAATTAAATATGTGGTTGAAACCGATCATAATTATTGCAATAGTAATTATTATTACTAATTATACGAATTATTATTAATTATACGAAAAAACTTTTTCCAAATTTTTGTCTATAACTTTAGAACCGCAGCGAATTTTAATACCCAGTTTGCAGCAAAATATTGTTGAGAATATTTGCTATCAACGCATGAAATGAAAAAAAGAAATCAATTTTTTGAAAATTTAAAGGTGTACACCCCCCTTAAGAATAGCAAGGTACTGCCTGGTTCGAATAGAATGCGGCTCCTTTTCTTATCTTGATGATGACCAAATCTTTATGCTCACGCTGGATCATCACCCACTAATTACGCTGAGAAAATCTACATTCAGTCGCGTTAATCACCTCGGGCTATGTCCGCTTTTTCTGCACTTTTCAACTTCCTTACGAATAACTGAAGCCTACCCGTAGTTTGGATGAATTGTCGCTACTTTTATTATCTTGCTGGAGGCTTGAGCTTTATGCTTTCACAGTTTGGTCAGCTATTAATTATGCTGGCAAAAGTTACATCCAGTCGCGTGAGCCACCTCCGGCTGAGCCGGCTTCTTTCTAATCCACCCACTTCCTTTAAGAAAAGTTCACTGTAGCCTCTTTCTGATGGAATGTCGCTACTGTTATTATCTTTCTAATGATAAAAGCTTCATGTATGCGCAATTTGGAGAGCCGAAAATTATGCTGGCAAAAGTTACGTACAGTCGCGTGAGCAAACCTCGGGCTAAGTCTGCTTTTTTTCGCAATCCATCCATTTTTTCTAAGAGTAGCTCACTGCAACCTTTGTCTGATGGAATGTCGCTACTCTTATTGCCTTTCTAATGATAAAAGCTTCATGTGTGCGGAATTTGGTCAGCCGATAATTATGCTAGCAAAAGTTACATCCAGTCGCGTGAGCCACCTCCGGCTGAGCCGGCTTTTTTCTAATCCACCCACTGCCTTTCAGAAAAGTTCACTGCAGCGTCTTTCTGATGAAATGTCAATTCTTTTATTATCTTTCTAATGGTAAAAGCTTTCTGTGTGCTTAGTTTGGGTAGCCGAAAATTATGCTGGCAAAAGTTACATCCAGGCGCGTGAGCCACCTCTGGCTGAGTAGGCTTCATTTGGCAATTCTTCCGGTTTTTTTAAGAGTAGTTCACAGCAGCTTCTTTCTGATGGAATGTTGCTACTCTTATAATCTTTCTAATGGTAAAAGCTTCATGTTTGCGCAATTTCGTCAGCTGATAATTATGTTTGCAAAAGTTACATCGAGTTGCGTGAGCATACCTCGGGCTGAGTTTGCTTTTTTTTGCAATCCTTCCGCTTTTTTTAAGAGTAGCTCACTGCAGCCTCTTTCTGATGGAATGCCGCTACTCTTATTATCTTTCTAATGATAAAAGTGTATTATCTAATTTCAAATAAACTTAAATTTAAAACACTTAAGAATATTTTGTGTGATATGCATGATAAAAATAATGTCGTTTACTATTAAAACTATCTTGCTAATATAAAAAATTCGTTTAGCGCGCGCGAAGCGTGCTTGGATGGTGCTCATAAAATAAAGTTTTAATGTTAGGAGTAAATTTATCTTTTATTGTTTCATAACCTTTAATTTTCAAATATCGAATTTTCTCGGTATTTTTAAGGAGCTTTAAAAAATTCAATGATTGAAATTTCAAGTTTTTAATTTCTACGATCAATGACTGTTACTATTTTAGTAAGCTCTGTTATTAGGGCAGAGCGCGAACAGCTGAGCACGAATGACACAGCCGAAAAGCTTGGTGCATGTGTACGCAGCGAGGCAGCGAAGGGAGAGAGAGCGACAGCGCGGCGAGCGAGCGCTCCCGACTTGACGTCCCGCTTCTACAGCCGTCTCCTGGCACGGCGCGCTCATTCGTTTAATCTTCCAATTTTCAATTGCCATTATCTCCGGATCTAGGCATCGCATCAAAAAAAGACGGGCAGACGGATGTCTTAGAATTTACTCCTCTATCTCATGGTGTGAAAATCAGGAGGATGTTTATTAACATATTGTATAAAAATTTATCTTACACTTCTTCATGCACAAATGTGAATAATATTTAGCACTAGATGCTGGAAAGATAGTGCTAAATACTGCAAAAATTGCCGAAAATTCAACTTAAGTTACTCAACTAGCAATTTATTTTTGGATGTATAAAATAGCCACATGTTTACAATGTGGATAACCTTTGCGGACTATCCGAATTATTCATGGCGCTTTAAGCGCTGTGCTCTACAGTTAAAAGAGAGAGAGAGAGAGAGAGAGAGAGAGAGAGAGAGAGAGAGAGAGAGAGAGAGAGGGAGAAGTATAGAGAACAACTGGCAAGAGGAAAACAGTGTTCGTAATTGCTGCGCTCAAGGATCAAGGACTTCTTGTAAAAAATTTTGCAGTATTCAGCACTAACTTTCCAGCATCTAGTGCTAAATATTATTCACATTTGTGCGTGAAGAAATGTCAGATAACTTTTTATATATTTCAAAAAGAAATAATGTTTTATTTAGTGAAATTAATTCTTTGTGATTGTTTTTTTTCAGGGGTTAATATTTACCTACACATAGCATACACTTGATGCGCCATAAAGCTTAATTAAACTTAATTAAGCTTATTATACATAAATTTCATGTATTTTAGTACTAATATATTTCTTATGACTGCTCGCTTTTTAGTCCAAATTGGTTTTGCCTGAAGTGTGCGTTGAAGTTAAACACATTTGTTTATTCTTTGAAGCAAAGTGTACAATCATTTAATATTTGCAAAGAAAACACTCTTGTTCCCAGTACTACTTTTTTAAAGCAAGTAAATTTTAAAGTTCCGTTATCATTTCAAGCTATCAAGCTCAAGAACTTCTATTTTTCTGTTTCAGGTCCCCTTGAGCCAGCATTAGGCTTTAGCCTAATTTTAACATTTTACTTTTTTGGTCTTTTTTGCTATTATAGATGTGCACTTTCAGCATTGTATCAGTAGTACTTCATATTACAGAGACATACTGCTTTGAACATCGTACCGATAAAAAACAAGTAGTCTACACTTATTGGAGAGAAAATCATTATGAAGTTCTGAATCTAGTATGATCCTGATATTATTCGACTAATGCTGAAGTGCAGTGTTCAACAGAGAAGTGCCTCAAATGTCTACAGAAGAGTCCAATTCTCTTTTTTGTATAGCATTGGAATGCGAGAAGGTAGTTATAATTTAAGAAATTAGTGCTGTGCTGAGTATTATGTTTTCAGAAGAAAGTAACAAGTTCTTCTATTGTTCTTTTCTGAAAACTTTGGTGTCAATTCTACTTGGAACCTCTACGTTGAATGTATTGACATGGAATAGGATTGAAAATCTTTATTTTTTATGTCATTTAGGGTCAACACTTTCTAATGCAATTTTTTTGATTCAGTATTTTAAAATTAAGAAAAACTAACCAATTTTTTAAATTTAATCAAATTTGTGAATTTTTGTCAGTTTTTCTTAATTTAAAAATACTGAATGAAAAAATTACTTTAGTAAAGAGCTTTTTGAGCCTAAATGACATCAAAAACAAAGTTTTTTAAGCCCTGAAGTTGACGCCAAAGCAAAAAATTTCAGATTGTAATATCTCTGAATCAAATCGGCCTACAGACTTCTGTCGGGGCTCAGTTGATTAAGAATGAGCTATATTTTTATTACATCAATATTAAAAACTATTACTAATTTAAATTTCTTTTTTATAGGTTATTTTGGTAATAGATAAATATATTCGTTATTATCAATTTTAACGTTGTGACGACCGCGTAGTCGCACAACCCTGAAGTTGGTAGCAACTTCAGGGCGGAGATCAATTGTAGACTGAGCCGAA
>JAWWEO010020102.1:0-11321 GCA_035582975.1 Ormyrus labotus | reverse complement strand
ATATATACATTTTACCGTTTCCATGTCCATTATAATGTACTACAAATAAGAAACATAATTTTTCTACGTGAAAGCACAAATATTCATCAGTTAAATCCGAAATTACAATAAATAACAGTATAAGGCATGAATAAAACAATCGAATCATGCAGCATGCAGGACCAATTTGAGAAGAGTTTTTAATTTGAAACGACTTCGAAACAATATTTCAAATCGCGCTATACTTTCTTCTCTCACATTTCGACCGCCGATTTGCGATTTCACCTCGACCGTTTCAACGGAAAATTGGACTTCTCCCGAAGTTCATCGATGCCTCGGACACAAGAATACATGGATTTCCTTTCGAAGCTATTAGAATTTTCGCGTTTTATAATTGGTTATTTTGATCTGCCGCCAGTGTCGTAATTTTCGTATAATTGATCGCGAAAGTCCAACGAGGAAATAATCAAAAGGCAATAGCCAATCTGCGAGATTGACTTTGCGTGTCGCCAGGCTGTCTTGGAACTGTATGCACTAGGCTTTTTTCTGGAAAGAATAGAGACGCATGTTAAATATTGATGAAATACCGCGTACAATGTGAATTGAATAGAAAGTTAATATAGAAAATATAGGCACCATTAAATTCTTTTATTTTTTTTAAAATTAAATATATGGTATTTGAAACTTTTATAAGGTACTTGTTTATTCAAGATTAATTAAACAAACATTCTTAAATTAGATAAATTTGAATAATTATTGAAGTGAATGATGAATTAAATAACTTCAATTTAAAAATAAGATGAAAATAACTTTTTGACCAAGAGAAAAGTACGAAATAAATGTTTTATCTCTATAAGAGAATACAAGTAAAATATTCATCGCAAAAAGGCTTTAATTAGGAAATAAAATAATTAAAAATATTCCCCTAAAAAAGCATCGCAGAGGCGGTAAAAATGACGAAAAACTGGGCGCGATAGTTTACCTTGGTTTATTGTGCCAATTAAGCCGGCGGGAATTAGAAATAAAGTCATCTATAGTGCTTAATGCAGATGAACCTTTCAAAATATGACAAATTTCGAGTAGCTTTACTTGGAAAAAATAGAAAACGTTCGCTTTCACTTCGGGCGCTGACAGACGTCTCACCGGATCGGGATTTTTCTAGTCCTCGGAGCTTTTCTCGTTAAAACAAGCAGCAAAGCAGTGCTTTCGAATCGGTTTCTCTCCGCTCGGCGTTTACAGTTACAGCTAGAAAGCCGGGCGCATGCGCGCGCACTCCTTACGCTCATGAATAATCGCAGTAACATAAATATCGGCCGTTATTATTAGGAAGTCTCTCGAGGAAATTTCAATCCGAAGCCGCGGCCGCACGGCGTGAAAACTAATTGTAATATCAGCGGGGAGAAAGGAAGAGCAATTGCATATAAATGAAACGAGCTCGAGGCTTCCGCGAGCCAGAGGTGGCCGAGGCCGCTAATGGCTCGTAATGGACTCGCGAACGAGTGCTCTGCTCGAGCCGTGATTGCGCAGATTTTTCACTTGCTAGGAGTTTGGATTTACGGCTCGTTTTTCCCTTCTTTGCGGCTTGCTGTTGAGAGAAAATCTGATGGATTTAGTTTTGATAAGTGTTCTTAAGTGAAATCAAATTTTTACACTTTTAGAAAGAAAAAATAAACACGTTTAAACTGCTTACTAGCCTTGAAGCCCAAAATATAATGAGAAGTTTTAATGTATTTATTGTTGAATGTAGAGATTCTATTAAAATTACTAACTAGTTAATTATGATGTATTTTTTGCACGCTCAAAATTTAATTTAATTAAAATGTGAGTCATTTGCGAAGTAAAATGCCAATCTATTATAATATTTCAATGATAGAAATATAATTGAAAAATTACTATTGCTTTCTTCTAGAGAAAGCTTTGTGATAGTAATTTTTATAGTTGTTGGAAAATTAATTTAATTTATTTATTTAACCAGAGCAAGTATAATGAATTACACTTAACGGCTTCATTGTAAATGTTTACATTATACATGAATAATCCATCAGAGGACAAACAATTTTCTGTGCGCTGGTTTGGTACCCTTAAAAACTAACTTATTCTAACTTATTCTAAAAAAACATAATAAAGTTTCTTTTACAAAAAATAAATACAATTATTGTGAAAATTATCTAAAGACGCCTTGTACACGTTATATTTCGCTTAGTAATTTCCATTAAACAGGCAGTAGTATATTTTTATTTCTACAATAATTCTATAAACACGTTTGCAAAGTATGCTCAAGAATGTACTGGTCTTATTCATATATTTTCTCTTAAACATTGCTTGAGTTTCATTTTTTTGGTGTTTTTGTTATTGATTATTTTCAATTCATTTGGTAGGCAATTGAATTGCATTATGGCTCTAATATAACTGTTCTTAATGCTTATTGTTTTGTTTCTTTTTGGAATCTGAATACTTTTTTTTCTTTGAATTAAGATGACATCTGTAGGTTTTTGTAGTGGAAAGACAGCGATTCATACGAAAAAATTTGATCTAGACTCTAAAGGTTTCTATGAAGGATATAATTGTTTTTGTTAATTATTTTAAGTAATTTAGTCTGCATTCTTTTGAGTAAATAGATACTATTGGAATATGCACCTCCCGTGCTATTATCCAGTAGGAAATGATGCTGTGAAAAAAAGTAATTTTTGGAGTTGTTCGAAACAATGTTTATAACTGTATTTTAAGGTGTCAGGAATAAGAATAAATGATTTTTGAAAAATGTCTGTATGGATGTGTGTGTGTGTGTGTGCGCGCCGTATCTCAGCTTCTACTGAACGGATTTTCATCGTTCATGGCTTTTTTTTTTGTTTTATCGTAAATTTGCGATTTTTGAAAAACTTAATTTTAATTTTTTTTTAATGATAGGATTGAGACATTTTAATCAAACAAAAAACATTATAAAGAGCTTAAAAATACCTATGATTTCAGCGAAAAAAATTACTCTAGTTGTTATGTTTCTTTTATTTTTAACAAAAACGTGTTTTTTTTAACAGCTTATAACTTTTAAAATAAATTATCAACTGCTCTGAAAAAATTTTTGGTAATTAATACTATGTAGATCTAAAATCTTTAAAAATTTCAAGCCATTTTGCCAACTAGTTTTAGAGTAAAAAGCTGAAAACTGAAAAAATGAATTGTCTATGTCCAACGATTACTGGAGTAAAAAAGCTTCAATTGACTTGAAATTTTGAGAAAAGCTAGATTTTTGTATGTATTATTTTTATTAAATTTTCTTCAAAACGAAGATAGTGTGAAACGATAACAGAATGTTAAAATTACCTCTTTGCTCTTGTATTGAAGATTATTTTTTGATACAACTTGTACGAAGCTTGATTTAGCGCATGCATTTTTATTCAAACTTGCGCGAAATCGTGCTTGCGCATGGAGTATCAAAAATTCTGTTTTTATGATCGTAAATATTCCAATAACAAAATTTTTATTTAAATTTTATCTGCTGTTCATTAAATTCTAAAATGGACATATAAAAATAAAATAATAATACAAAAATAAATAATTAAATATAGAATAGTTTGAAATTATGTTGTTGAAATCGATTGTTTTTAATGAATCTCGGAGACAATATTGGAACAATAAATTAGTTAAGAGGAAAGCTAAGTGCCAATGAATTGACAGCGTTGTTTCTCATTAAAAATAATAATTTTTAACTACCAATGCAAAGTATTCATTAACTTTTACCATAAATTCAAGAAAAACAATCTCCGCTAATCTTTGTAATTACAAACGAACTGTTGTTCGTAATACACCTTCAGTTCCCCGCGAACATAATATCGATTTCAAAATTCCTTTGCATGCCAAGTCGCAAAAAGCAAACTCCGCAGTGTATACTTGAGTTTTCGCCGTCGCAAATCTCCTCGCCGATATCGCCGATAAAACCGTACGCGTCGGCTGCGCCGACCTTCTTTTCAGGATTACGCTCGTCGCTTAAAAAAAGGGAATGCGCGCGCACGCGTTTTCTTACGACGAAAAAAATTGCCGTTATGTAATTTCGAGCGCAGCTTCCCGGATGCTGCCGTGGATGAATTTCGCGAGCGGAACGCCCGATATAAATAAATTATTTTTCAAGGCGACAAGATGCGCCGAAAGCTTTTTTCACAGTGAATGATTTATGATGATTAATTTTTCAGATAGAGATGGCGCGTGGGAGCTTTAAATTTTTTAAAGGTTAGTAATGAGCGCAAGATTCATTTTTATTATAGAACTATGAAAAAATAATGCATACGTTAAAAACTATTGTATTCATTTAATTTATTGTTTAGAAAACTGTTTTATCAACTTTGCAATGATTAATTTTAATTAAGCTTTAACGAACTCAAAACAACGTTCTTAAAATAACATTGCAACAAAAAACAAATGATCATTTGGCATTAGCAACTTGTTCATGCATATGAGAATTGTAGAAGTTTTAATTGGGCACAATGTTTACGTATAAGGTTCTTATATGTGTAAACAACATTACGCCGAACATTTTCGCATATTATAGTATATACTAAATTTATTTAAAATATATATAATATATTTAATATATTAGATCACCTAACTTTTACCATACTGCTTAGATGACTAGAATTCCATGTATATTTTGACTAACTAGCAAAATCCAAGCGCGCTAAATGTATTCTACATTCGGATAAGATAGTTTTAATAATAAATAATATTTCTATCGTACATAACATAAAAATTATTTTAATTTATTGATCCGTCACAAACGAACTGTAAAACGCAGACCATGGGAAACAGTTTCGATTGACAAATTTCACATTCGAATACGTAGGATGTATTATTAATTTAATTAAATACGTAGGATATGTTATAAATTAATGAAAAATACTTCTGTTAGTAAAAAGCAACCTAGCTTTCCTTTATATAACGTAAATCCTTTAAAGCAACATTAACGTTAACGTTTTAGCCAATTTGGTCTCATTTTCCATAAGAATCAGTCAATCACAATCGTTTTATTCATGCTTCACTTTTTTAAGAGAGAGAGAGAGAGAGAATCTTATAATAATACCATAAATCAATAGTAACAAAAAATCAATTTTCTAAATCTTTCACGTTATACTAGAATTTTTCACATTACTTATTTAAAAAAAACTCTGCTTAATTATTCATTGTTTAATCATGCAAACTAATGCTTAAATATATTATCACCTTGCCTCAGCAACCCACATTTAAGGACACCTTTCCAGCAAACGCGTCATTTTTATATCACTAAAGCGCACAGCTGCATTTTTAATGCAACTGAATTCACAAGGCACTTTTGTCTGAGGCGTACAATAACGACGTCGTTTAGCATAGAAATTTTCACCGTGTGACAAAAGCATATAAATTATCGAAGGCGCATTATTAAGCGCCCCGAAAAAAGGTTGAGTATTCCGTCGCGTAAATTCGTAAGCCGGTGATTTTAATTAGAGGTGCCCGAACAATGATAAATACGCCAGACGTTACAAAAAAGTTCTGAGCGTCGCATAGATTCGTTTGGAAGAAAAAGATGCTCTGAGCTTTCATCATAAACAGTATTTAGGCGGGGAATTTTCTTTGAGATCGTCGATAGCGTTTTCTATTGTCGTTCTTATTGAGAGGATCTGACAGCTGGATCGGTATTTAACGTGTGTATTATTTGAAGAGGAGTCAAGTTTTTTGGAGTAACGGCATTGTTATAATGATTTTTTGTTCCGTTGGTCTAGAAATCATTAAATTTAAGAAAAAGTTTATGTGTATACGTAGTCTTTCTGTTTCCTAAAACAACCGCAACTTTTCACGCTAATTAGAACAGTTCAACACTAAACTGTAAGTGTAACGTCCATATAAATAAAATATTAAGTTAGTTTTACAGCACATTAATTTTCGTCACTCCAAAAGGCTTTTGACTCAGAGTAATCTTGATAAAAAACTTCTCTCAATGTAGTATCTATGAATGTACAATTGCGTACTGACTAAAAAGGTGACTCTTCGAAATCTTAATTAATCATTCTCGTTGTTTTTTGTTCAAAAAAAGTGTTCTCTTTTAATTGCTTAAATTGCTATGATCGTTCCCAGAAAAATTACTTGGCGAGTTCAGGGCTCACACATTAATTAAGTGATTAATTAGACCCAAATTATTTTTTGGAATTAGAAAAACTACGAAAACATTTTATACGACCAAATGACACGAAATGATGCGTGTCTGACTTCAGTCCATTCATAAAGCTTTAATGCATGACCATTCTCTCAATTTTCAAAATTATATCTTCCAAACACGTTAATGCAAGTGAAAAAAATCGAAAAAACAAATCTTTGCAATTTTTTGCGCTCCTATCATTAGCCGAGAATCCAAAAAATAGCCCATAAATGAAAAGGCAGCTTTCAGAATCTAACGAATTCATTAAAGAATATTAAATCGCAATAATGTACGCAAGTACACTGGCTGCAGCAACCCAAATACTCACAATCATCTGTCCCACTTACTGTATTCCTGTAATGCATGCATCTCATTTCTAAAAAAGGAACAAATTACGCTCATTAATCCCCGTCGAATCGTCGCGCATAATCGCCGAAACAAATCGTAATCTCACGCCAGGTGGCGTAAAAACGCACCGATACGATTCCGTAAGCGGCTTTCGGGCCAGAAATTTATTAGCCTGACCCTCTGACCTCCATTCGTCCTTCCTAAGCGAATCGCATACTGTTTGCTGCGTTTTTCTCTTTTTCCGAAATGCGCGGAGAAGCGACGCCTCAACGATCGTAAAAAGCAATTTGCGCGTGTTGTCGCGTGTGGGATTACTTTTTGTGTCGGGAGAGCGCGGGGGGCAAGAACCGGTTGACAATGCTGGGAATAGGGAGAGAAGGCAGATGGGAAGGATTACGTATGCGGATATTTCTGAATTTGGGTTTTATTGGTCAGCAGCCTGCGTAAAATTTCAATTTCTATTTTAAAAATGAAATGTATGAAACAAAAAATCATGCATATCTGGAATCCTATTTATTAATTTATTTAATAAATAAACTATTCTTATACACAAATCAACGTAATTTTGAAAGAATTTACTCTCTAAATTAAAAAGAAATATTTCAAACAATTTACAAACTTTATTCTATCAATAATTCAACATATTTGAAGGGTCAAAACCGATGTAATTTTGTAATCCTTCAAGATAATTGAATGTCGATTACCAGCGCTTTTTTACCTTTTCCTCTTCTTTTGGCAGAGTTCCGAATTAAAAGTGTCGGATATCAGACTCGAGATCTTGGCTATCCCGTTAAGAGTTATTATTATGGTTATACACAGCTACGAGATCGGTTTCACTGATTCACAAAGAGTCGATTTTTCGAAGCGAGAACCATCCACTTTGGCGCGGCTCCGATGTTTAGAGGTACTTTCTACAACGAGTATTATGAATTTCAGATAAACGCTTTACGCGACGCGGCGTAAAAAATATTAAGTGCTTCGCGCGCGCGATTTTTTCTCGCTCGGATAAAAACAATTTACAGCGCTAATAAAAGTTTTTTTCGAATCTTAATTTATTCCTCGTTAGGTGAGGTTTCAGTGGTCGTGAATAGAATTCAATGCACACAGGGATTGTTAGTTTAAGTTTTAACAAGGTTTTAATAGTTTTACTTTTGATAACATACTGAATTTTGATCAACTTTTATTTTTTTAATATTTTTAAATAAATTTTGGACAGTTTTCTTAGTCTCGTTAATAATAGTAATTTCTTATTAAATATATCTTAAACATTGATTTCAATTAGTATTATATTTGGAACAAAACATAAAGCGAATAAAAATTTAATTGACACATATATTATGTACGTACGAAACAATAATCGACTATTAAAGTATCATTACAAATCAAATCCTCAAAACAAACATTTGAAAATCATCAAGATCTCCACTTGCCTGTATTAGACAACAACATTTAACTATTGTAATTTACAGACTCGTAAAATTGTATCAATTTCATTCTACACTGATATTCAATCGCTCTGCATTATTTTTATAAAATGTGTCTTAGCACTCAATACCCCTTACAAAAAAAATGTATTTTTATAATAAAATCGCGACTCTCAATATTCTAAGAATTAAATCTTAATATTTAACAGTAATTAATTTGATACAATGGAAAAATTGCAGTTTTTTACTTTCTATGAATGGAGAACGTTCTTTTAATAAGTAAAAATTGGCCCTTTACAAACGTTTTTTTATTTTAAAAAGAATGAATCTAAGGAGTTAGACTAACAAAAGCTGTTTATGACGGGTATTGTAATGACGGACACATATTTTATTGTATAAAACTGTTAGACCACGGATGACTTCCATTACTAATATATATATATTTTTATAACTGACGGTAAAAAATGACTAAAGTGTATATCTACAAGGGGAGAACTTATTAGCCTAAGCTGTGTAACCTTTATACAATACTTTGTATACTTTATACAATAAATAAAAATACAATACAATACAGTACAATTTTCAATTTGGCCCAAAGGGGATCAAAGCAGAAGAAACCAATATGAAAGTGAATTTGTTTTCCTACACTGAGAAAAATGTCATAAGAACATTTTATGTATCATGTAATAAAAATTACTATATTTTATAGTAACGGTTGGACACACTGAAATAATATTATCGTTTGCTATTCCCATATAGTAATTTTTTTGAATACGCGTTTAAATTTAAAAAAAATTTATTTCCGTTCGTATTTTCAGAACTAATGTTCGTTGAAACAATAATTTTTTTTGCGGCGGCTGGGGACCTTCGACTTGGCAATCGGACGCGTTGACCGTCACTTATCCAAATAAAATTAATTCTTGACGTGACAATTTTGGAACTTATAGAAATGGAACCATCGGTCACGAGAGAACTTCAATAATAATATTTAATTTAATAATTAATTTAATTTAATAATAATATTTAATTTAATAATTTAAAAAATAGTAATTAAATTGAGATTTTTCTGTTTTGTTAACTTAACCCTTTGATGCATACATTTTTTCTTATAAAACCGCATTTTTTTGCAATTTATTTATAATTATTTAACAACAAATAAAATATCAAATTTTGTTAATTAGCATTGTAGAGAAACTTCCTAGTTAACAAAAGAATCTATAACCATTTATATACACCTATAAATAAAATTTTTATAAATAAAGATCTTAGACGAAATAGGTGGTCAATATATTGACCACCATGACGCAAAAGGTTAAAAGCAATACAAAATAAAATTGCTCGAAGAAAAATTATTTCAAATATATTAATTTTTTCTATTAGTATAATAAAATTTGTTATAACTTGAGTATGTTCCATCTTTACTACAAAATTTTTCTCAGTGTACGAAAAGCCAAATTGTTTTTTGAAAATACTGTCGTTTCGCCTCGCCGGTAACGATTCCCAAAAGATCGAAGCTTCAAGGTTCTCTGAACTCACCAAGCAGTAAAAGTGTTCTACTGGGTCAAACTACAATCGTCCGGCGTCAGTACTGAAAAATCATCGGCTTCTAATTACCGACCGATTACGAGCCGGAGTGTTTCTAACGGCGCTTTTTTCACGTTGCCCGATGCATGCTAATTCAGCCACACACAAACGCGCGCCCGACGCTTACTTATAAATAATGTATGCAAGCATTCGTAAGGAAATTTAGATTGGAAAAGCAGCGACAACCTGATCGATCGCCTCCGTTCTGCCGGCTAGCCGAGCTTTGCTTGAATTTGATGAATGCGGAATTAATAGTGCGTGAGAGTCTTGCGTTTTTTACGTTTTGTCTCCGATAAGATGAAGGTAATTTATGCGTAGTTTTACGGAGTATTTAGATGATTTTTCGTCGTTGTGGTCTGGTGATTGCGTTACCTTTGATAAGAGAATGAGTTTATTTGTTTAGAGAATTTTTCGGATTCCAAAATGACAATTGTTTTATAGATGCTACCACTTGTACAACGTTACACACATGTGGTAAAAGTGTCTTAGTTTAAATAGTAAACTATAATTATTTGTTTGTTTATTTAGAGTAAGGTTTACATTACATTACATTACAAGAAGTAAGTAAGCCCACAGAGGAAGATAAATTTCTTGTTTGCGGGTCTGGATTACAAAAATACTTGTAGACTAAACATAAAACTAATAAATTCTTTATTTTTAAGATATTTTTATAAAATTTTATAAAATTTTACGAACAAAACGGTACCCTGTGCTATGTCTTAATGTTACATAACATCGCTAAGACTTGAATTTCTGTAGAAACTACAGAAAACAGTTTTTATTTAATAATATACAAATTGCAAATTTAAAATTATGAATTTTAAATGTATTACTTTCTTCTTTACACAAATGTCGTTCTGTATAAGTAAAGTATAAATGAGTATGTACAGTTTTTTAGGTATTTTAATCTGCTTTTGAAATTCATGTAAAAATATGTTCAAAAAACTTACTATTTAAAATAGTAAGTTAAATATCAAGAAGCGCAGCCGCGTTTCGTAGGCAAGTATGATGAGAACATATGTTTCTATCGAGAAATCGTGAAAAATTGACCTAATTACTTGGTTAGAATTAATAGTCTTCATTTGATTGGAAATAAAAGCAAAAAAAAACTATACTTTCACATATTTTTATGAGTTTTGTATGACATTTCACATTCAATTATCAAGAAAGTCCGCAAGAATAGGAAACATACTCTTCTAAAAGTATGTTTCGTACACTCTTAACCCAAATAAAAACAAAGTATACAGAGTTAGAAAGTTCAACCAATAAATAAACACAATGATCAACCTATAGAAAAAGTAACTTTACAGTTCGGCAATATAACTTTCTGCAATTTAAAGCTGAAAAATATATCGAACATAACTGCAGGCCACTTCATACAGCTTTATTAGTGACATAAAACAGCGCATTTCATTCTCCGGCTGTATAAACTTGGCCTTTTTCTGCCCTCCTTCCAAGAAATACGATCTTCCTGAGTGAAAAACCGAACTAGTCACGCCGTGCCATGTAATTTTCTAATAATCCGAATATTCCGCTGGTCATTCCTAACGAAAGTGCGCGCGTCGACCTTTCATCGCCAGCTTTTTTGCGCAGACGATGTAGGAGTAAAAGGCAGTGATTAATTTCGTGGCGAGGATCAGGGAGAAGAGACGAGAATGGCAGATGAAGATTTCGAGATTGTAGACTTATTAATCTTCGCTTTTGAGATGTGATCGGCTTTCTTTTTCCGAGTGATATATTTTGATGTAATATCCCGCGTAAAAATAATTTAGTTTAGCCCAAACTTGGGCCAAGTTTCCTATGGCTGAACTTTGGGCTAAACGTGG
>JAWWEO010020101.1:0-11321 GCA_035582975.1 Ormyrus labotus | reverse complement strand
TCTTTTCTAGCGTTTATTTCTTTAATTATTTTTACTTTAATAGTGAAAATGGCGGGAAATATATATTTAAATAAGTTGAAATATTTTAAATACCCTTTATAATTAACATAATAATAGTTTTACAAGAATGTGTTCGCGTATGATTAATAGTAAGTAACGCCTTCGCAATTAAAATCACACTCGCCAATAAATTATTTTTAATGTTCACCTCGCTCGACTTACGATTAACGTAATCTGCTGAAATGTCGTTTGATGTCCGCGCAACAACTGGTATTGGTCTCTCGATCATACAGCTCAGCAGGGGTGCGGTTCTGTGACTCTGCTTCCTCGAAGAAGGTGCTGGTTGATTGCTCGCTCTCCTGAACTTTCCCAATTGTCCTTATGCGTTCTTTCTCTGCTATCCTTTTGATACTTCCAAACTTCTAGATTTCCTGGGTTGTTGGTTTCGGATGTAGATTTTTCCTTGATGTTGGATTCTCACTTTCAAATGAATACTAAATACTAGTTAAATATATACTCGTCGATAATAACTAATTTAAGGAGCTCACGAATAACGTTCGTGGCTATTACTTTGACTGATAATGCCAGTCAAGAACGGGCAGCCTTCCGGTATTAAACCTCGGACAGGACTCGACTGCTAGTTGTTTTCGAGTTTGACTCCGAGTAGTCTTACTGCTATTTGGAGTGTGCGTGTTAGTATATTGGCATATTAAATTTGAGACATATCAAAAATACAGTTAAAGTCCTTTATTACCAAATCTTTTACAGCCCAACTTTAGACTTCTGGTCGGTCTTTCTTTGGAGATGTCTAAATGACAAATGCGTGAAATGCTAGGCAATCCCGTGCCTTATATAGGGACTCCGACCGGAAGGCTTTACATTTAATTTTACTATATATCTTAAAATCTAGTTGACAATAATTAATTTTACAGTTAACCCATTAAATCCTGAGTGCAGAAAAAATTTACTTTAACTTTACTGCAATAGCAAAGTACTTAAACGTTGGTGTTTTTTTAATGAAATTTCATAGTCTACCATTTTTGAGAAAACTGAGCTATCTCTTCAGGAAAATTCAATATGACGCCTATTTTTCGGAAAACTCCGAAAAATTACGCGATTTTCTTTTTCAAATGTTCGCACCAAGGAAACTGTGCCATCGGTGCACTTAATAGTTTTACTTTAAAAATCCAAGGAGCAAAAATTTTTAAAATCAACGTGGCGGCCGAAAAATGGCGACTAATCACTGAAAAAATGAAAAATCTGCATTTTTTTCATAATAAATGAATAGAACTGTTGCTTTCTATACTTATGAAGGTAAAATCAATATTTTTTTGGCACAGACATTAATTTTCAGTGATAGGCGTGTGAATCAAGATGATGAATCCAATATGGTGGTCGAAAATTCTCGGACAAGAGCGTTCTGGCGACTCATCTGGATCAGGAAGTAAAACTGATTCATCATACTCATTATCTGAATCATTTACTTTATCGTCTTTAGACTTAGATTTTTTTGATCGCTTACGCGGCTTTTCATTAGTTCTCTTTTTTCGTTTCGACATTTTTCTAAGCGTGTTCTGCAAGTAGTAATGCAAAAAGTAGTAATGCTTTTTCAACATTTATTTCAAAAGTGCTGCGAACAGCGTCCCACTTATGCCCAGAAGATTGCTAGTTCGCTCGCGGAGAGCGCTGGAGCGCGCATTGCCACCACTTCCGAGCGCCGCCAACAGCGACGCTCCACGACTAAGAGCTTTTTTGAATAGATGTAACAAAATATCAATAGTTTTTAACTTTCAAAATAATAAAATGTTCTGTACGATCATAAAATCGAAATTTTATAACACATCAAAACTTTTTGTAATACAGAAGTATGGGAAAACATAATACGGGAAAATGCTAATGAACAGAAAATGTCATTTTAAACTGAATTTGTTAAAAATATCAATTTCAAACAAAATTCGTGTAGTTATACAATTGACGTTTTTTTTCAAGGTTGAACAAACTATTTAACATATCTATATAATTTTATACCTCAATATTACATCAGCTATTTTGAATTTAATGAAATTGTATTGGAAAGCTTTATTATTATTACAGTTAACATTATGATAAAACAAAGAAAATTATGGATATAAGTGGCAAAACGCTATTTTCTGAGAATTTTCGACCGCCATATTGGATTCGCCTGCTTGATTCATATTTCTATCACTGAAAATCAATGTCTGTGTCAAAAAATATTGATTTTATTTACATAAGTATAGAAAAGAACAGTTCTATTCATTTATTATGAAAAAAATGCAGATTTTTCATTTTTTCGGAGATTAGCCGCCATTTTTGGGCCGCTATGTTGATTTTTAAAATTTCTGCCACATGGATTTTTAAAGTACAACTATTAAGTACACCGATGGCACAATTTTCTTGGTGCTAACCTTTGAAAAAGAAAATCGCGTAATTTTTCGGAGTTTTCCAAAAAAAGGCGCTATATTGAATTTTCTCGCCGCATTCTGAAAGAGCGATCTCAAAAATGGTATTGCAGCAAAATTAGAGTAAAATTTTTGTGCATTCAGGACTTAATGGGTTAAATATTCATACACTTTTTCGATCTCTATCATTTGCGTATGCTTTAAATATTCTGGCTTTCTTAGTTTTTTAGGAAACTTGCATAGAAGCTTGTAGAAGCTTTTAATCCCTAAGCTCCCATGAGCTTCTAGGCCCTATAACTTCTTAAATATAAATTATTTTTAATAATGAATTATATATATATATATATATATATTGGTTCATCGCTTCGTACTCGATACTTTTACTTTAAAATTTTTTTAATTTGATTGATGTAAAATACAAAAAATATGTTTTGAGTTCTTACCAGAGATTTTTCAGTAGGGAGGTCATAGTGGTAGAAGAAACCTCAACGCCGAATTTCAGAAACAACACCAGGGAGAAACGGAAAAAGCCTACCACCACACGAAAGAAGTCAGAAAGAAGAAGCGGAGGAGGGAGGACGAACCAGCCCCATAAACAATTGAGAAAAGACCGCCTGCCAACCCTGCAGAATAGCAGCAGGTGAAGGAGAAAAAGAAGAAAAAGATCAAACAACAACCCCAGAAACAGAGAAACTGAGGGCCAAAAACGAATGCGCTGATAATTCGCCCGAAGCACAAAGTGAAGTATTCGGACATCTTGAAACGGATGAAACAGGGTACAGCCGCTGGTATGGCTCAACAGTGCGTAGACAAGATCCGCAAAACAGCCACTGGAGATATGCTGATTGTTCTCACAAGGGGTAATACCGAAGGGGCCCCTTCCTTGCAAAAGGCCATCAAAGATCTCCTCGAAGACGAGGCTTCAGTGATCAGCAAAGCACCAGAAGCAGAACTCGAGATAAAAGATATCGATAAATCCACAAGCAAGGAAGGCGTTGTCGAGGCATTGGAAAGCGTAGTCGGACAGGACACTGAAATCCCGCTCGATGCTGTCCAATACCTGCGGAAGGCGTATGGAGGCACACAGACGGCAACTGTATGATTGGCGTCAGCCGTGGTCAAGAAAATAGCCGGGGAACACGGCAAGATCAGGATAGGCTGGGTCAACTGCCGAATATGAGGAGTAAGGAGGCCTGTGAAATGCTTTAAGTGCTGGGCATTTGGACACCTTGCAAACAAGTGTAAGAGTCTAGTCGACCGATCCAACCTCTGTGTAAAATGTGGAGAGGGTGGTCACAAGGTTGCTAAATGCAAAAAGAAGGCCAAATGAGGGTCCCGAAACAGTAAGGGGACGGAACGAAATTTCGCCAAATAAGTATTGTCCAAGTACAATATTTTATCAAATTGCTTAAAATGAAATTTAAAAAATTAGCTTCTGTAGAGCATTCCATTGCGCATCTTTCTCCCATACAAAGTATATTCATAATTTTTATAGTTTATGAAATATTTAAACAAAACGTTAGTTTTGCGAAAAAAAAAATTAATACTTTGTTTTACTTCACCTCGTCTTAACTTTTGTAAATATTCATATTTATAGTTGAAACTTTTAGATGACAAACTTCAATGTATACCGCGTCTTTTAAGCCCAATTACAATTCTTAATATAAAATATAAACAAAATGGCGATTTTTTATTAAAATTTCATTGAAAATTTCTTTTTATATATTCAATTGAAAAATTTGTGTTATGAAAGTTTAAGTTTCAAATTTTTAACAATACCAAAATTTTCACAATACTTTGAAGAAGTTTTGTGCAAATTTTTAGATTCTTAGCTTTTATTGTTTAAGGGGGTATGATACCCATTTTCTTCTCTTGCAAAATTTACCTGAAAAATACATAAATTAATTAATAACAAATTCTACTTCTTATATACTAAAACTATAGTTAATGTTGATCAAATGGGCTCGAACAGACTTCTGCAGGCCCATCTGGTCCAAAGATATTAAACTTTTAAAATTTTTGCTTTGGCGTAAACTCCAGAATGAACCGATAGATGAATTTTCATCTAACAGGGCTTAAAATCTTTGTTTTTGATGTCATTTAGGGCTGATGCATTTTTTTTATAAAATTTTTTTGGTTTAGTAGTTTTAAATTAAGAAAAACTCAGAAAAATTGATGAATTATCTCAGTTTTCCTTAATTTAAAAAACTAAACCAAAAAAATTTAATAAAAAAAATGCAACAGCCCTAAATGACATAAAAATTTAAGATTTTAAGCCCTATTAGATGACAATTCATCTATCGGTTCATTCTAGCGTTTACGCCAAACTCCAAAGCTAAAGTTTTCAAGAAACAATAATAACAGAACTTGTTGTTTTCTTCTCAAAATGTTCACTCGCATCAACACAATTTTTTAATTATAATTACCACTAGTTTTCTTGAAAGTCAACAAAGATGATTAAGTTCTTCTTATCGTACTCAAATGTCATGAAGATAAACTAACATAACTCTTCTCTATTATCTTTCTATCAAACCCTGTCATTGAAGCATTGAATTCACTATTGACAAAAAATATCAGGATCATTACTATAAATTACTATCTGTATCATAATTCTTTCTTCAATCAGTGGAAGCTTACAGTAGTCCATGCGCATCATGTTAAAAGCAGCATAATGTCTATAGTATCAGACAAAGGTGGCATAGGGCTTAGAATTACATATCTGTAACTTATTCCACCAATTGCACTTTTAAAATAGGATTTAAAACGCAACACTATATTAAAAAGCACTTCAAAATCATGGCTAAATAGGACTTGAAACAGAAAAATAAAAGTTCTTTTTTTAGCTTTACAGTTTGAAGTGATAATGGAACTTTCAAATTTACCTGCTTTGAAATAGTATTATTGTGTCCAGGGGTGTTTTCTTTGACGATCCTTGAAGATTCTACACCTTACTTTATTGCAGAATAAACAAACACATTAACCTCAACGCATATTCAGCACATACTAAAGGCAGTCGGTTGTCAAAAAGTAGCTGCGGCGACCGTGGCAACACGACTGAAGCACGATCCGCGCGCTATATTTAAAACTTTACATTAGAATTTGTGTCTTAAAATTTACTTTATACTAATAAAACCCATTTTTTAAAATCTTTATACATTTACATATTGTTCAGATAACATTTATCAATAAATTATAATGTTTAGAAATTATTTCAAAAAATCTAAAATTAAAAATTTTCGTGTTATGTACTATTACTTCTTTAATTTTAAAAATTTTTGCATACAAATTTATTTTCATATAGATTATAACATATACAATCAAAATATGTAATAACAAAAATTTCCATTTTTTGAAATTTTTTCGGTATCATACCCCCTTAAACAATAAAAGCTAAGAAGCTAAAAATTTGCACAAAACTTCTTCGAAGCATTGTGAAAAGTTTGGTATGGTTAAAAATTTGAAACTTAAACTTTCATAAGACAACTTTTTCAATTGAAAATATAAAAAGAAATTTTCAATGAAATTTTGATAAAAAATCGCCATTTTGTTTATATTTCATATTAAGAATTGTAATTGGGCTTAAAAGACGCGGTATACATTGAAGTTTGTCATCTAAAAGTTTCAACTATAAATATGAATATGTACAAAAGTTAAGACGAGTTGAAGTGAAAAAAAGTATTAAATTTTTTTTCGCAAAACTAAAGTTTTGTTTAAATATTTCATAAACTATAAAAATTATTAATATAGTTTGTATGGGATAAAGATGCGCAATGGAATGCTCTATAGAAGCTAACTTTTTAAATTTCATTTTAAGCAATTTGATAAAATATTGTACTTGGACAATACTTATTTGGCGAAATTTCGTTTCGTCCCCTTACTGTTTCGGGACCCTCAAATGTACCCTCTGTACTGAAATGGGCAGCATACAGGGCTTTGCACAAGTTGCTGGTAGCATCAGATTTCCAGCATACAAAGATGCGCTACAAGTGATCAGCAAAAGATCTAAATGAATATAATATAGCACAGCCTCAACCACTACGAGACTGCGCATGACCTGCTTACGCAGAAAGTGCGGGAGCTGAAGCCTGATTTGGTATTGATCTGGGAACCATACCGGCATCTGGGGACACAGCTCTGAGAAATAGATGCCAGCACGAAGGCCGTTATCTGATCGTGCGGTAATTATACGTTCCAGGTTATCTTCCTTATATTCTTATCTTACTTATATTTCTACAGCTGTTACGCTCCACCTAGTCTGACTACGAGCGAGTTTACCGACTTTCTACACCGACTGACTACGGATGCGAAGCAGCACTCTCCCGTGACAGTAGCCGGGGACTTCAAAGCCTGGGCAGCCAACTGGGGCAGTAAGGAAACCAATTCTAGGGGGCAAATATTGCTTGAAGCGATTTCTACATTGTGTTTGGTATTAATGAACAGCAAAAACGAACCCACGTTTGCAAGAGGCGAGGCAACAACGATCGTGGACCTCACCTTCGTGAGTAGCATCCTTCTCAGAGGTCACTACTCTTGGGTGGTCATGGATATCTACACTGCCAGTGAGCATTGAGCAATATCCTGGGAAGTCTTTAGAGGCTGGAGAGCCAAAACTCCACCCAAGAAGACCAACGGAATTGGCTGGAAGGCAAGCGCCTTTGATTATAACACGTTCCGGGAAGCCTTGGACAATCGTCCGATCAATGGTAGTAGTGCTACAGAGAGGGCAAATTACATCATCACGAGAGTGAAGAAAGCTTGTGATGCCACTATGCTACGAAACACGTACAGCCAGCAGGCTTCCATCAGTGCATTGGTGGAACAGTAAAATTGTCTCGATACGCAAAGAGAGCATGCGAGCAAGGCAACTGTCTCGGTGAAATACAACGAGGTGCGCCGAGAGCTAAGTAAAGTCATCAAGCACAATAAGAAGAAATGCTGGAAAGAGCTCTTGAATGAAGTCGATGAAATCCCAAACATAGCACTGAAAGCGAGCATAAAAATAGTCCCAGAGTTATTTTTGGATATGTACAACACTTGCGTGTAGGAGGAAATTTTTCCAGCCAATTGGAAACAGCAGAGACTAGCACTCTTTCTCAAAGAGAAAAAGCCATCAGACGACCCCTCATTTTACCGACCGCTCTCTATGCTCGACACGATTGGTACGGTATTGGAGAGAATTATCCATGGAAGAATCGAAGCTTTAGTCGAACCGCAATTGTCCGACAACCAATACAGCTTCCGCAAAGGCCGTTCGACTCTGGATGCCATAAACCGGGTCGTCTCCATTGCAAGAGAACCGATATCCGGCAAAAAGTGGGAAAGAGGCACAAAAAAGTATTGCCTTTTGACGACACTAGACATAAAGAATGCCTTTACTTCAGTTAAATGGGGCCACATTATGGAGACTCTTACCAAGAGGATTGTACCGGGGTACCTACGGGAGATAGTGGGAAGCTACTTTGAATACAGGATCCTTAAGTATGGCACTGATGATGTTCCGCAAGAGTACAGAGTCATTGTTTGTATTCCTCAGGGTTCAGTGCTAGGCCATCTACTGTGGAATATCATGTACGACGGGCTACTGAACTTGGAGTTGCCGAATGAGGCAGAACTAGTTGCATTCGCGGATGATGTGGCCCTAGTAATCGTAGCCAAACATCTGGAGGAAATCAACTACATCTTTGATATAACTTTCGGAAGATTACGTGAGTAAATGGAGTTGGCTGACCTAAGGTTGGCAGAGCATAAGACGAAGGCAGTACTGATCACCACACTGCGAGTCGGCAACTATGAGTTCACGTCCCAACCATCTCTCCGGTACTTGGGAGTGATAATAGACGCCAGGCTCAGCTTCAAGTAGCACACGGTGCACGCCGAAACTAAAGCGTCAAATGTTAGGACCATCCTGTCTCAGCTAATGCCCAACGTTGGAGGTCCGAAACAAAATAGAAGAGCGCTGCTAACATCCACGATTACGCACGGCATTGCCATTTGGGCGGGTGAACTCAAGACAAAGGAATATAGACGAAAGGTGGCATCAGTCTACCGACTAAGCGCCCTACGGGTTGCCAGCGCTTACCGCACTGTATCTGAGGACGTTATCTGTGTCATTGCAGGGATGCTACCTATAGAAGTACTAGCAGAAGAGAGAAGAACATTATACCGTCAGAAAGGATTGACCACGCTGAGTGCAGTGGAAACAAGAAGAAATGAGGGAGCCAACAGCCTATATGCCGGTGGCAACTGCTATGGGACTCGTCTAATAGCGGAAGATGGACACATCGTTTGATCCTGCAGGTTGACACGTGGCTCAACCGCCCACATGGAGAGGTAAATTTCTACCTGACTCAGATGCTCTCAGGGCACTGATGCTTTCGGGCGTAACTTCATAAATTCAAACATGAGGATTCACCTGAGTGCCCAACATGCGAAGAAGACGGTGAGGATGCCGAGCACGTATTCTTCGAGTGCCCTCGCTACAGTGAGGCGCGCAGAATATGGGAGGCTATAATTAGATGAAAAATTACGACAGGGAATCTGATAGAATCCATGCTCATATCAGAGACAGCATGGGAGGCAACAAGCGCCTACGCAGCTGAAGTTCTCAATGACCTACGCTGCGTGGAACGGAAGAGGAGCAAGAAATAAAAAAAAAGAGACGATCACGCAAAGGAAATGACGACTTTGACAAGAAGACCAAACGTTCACACATGTACATAAAAGATGACCACGTGTATAAACACTGGAAAAACCCCCCCACACACACACACACACTCAGCTATAAAGAAAAGGGTTTTAGTGAGTAAGAATTTCACACTATCAGAAAGCGCGGTACCTTCCTGGTGTCTGTTGGCGGCAGAAGTCTTCAGCCGGCCGGCGCGGTCCGTCTATGGTCGCGCCGGTTGATGAAGATTTCCCATACTCCCACGTAAGAAAAAAGAAAAAACAAAGAAAAAAAATCCCTATATTACCATAACCGTTGAATAGCATCCGGATCTTGAAAACCATCTGGGTTTATCACATAGTAAAGTAAAAACCATCTGGTGTTACCATATGGTAAATTGAAACAAAAAGCTATGTAGTAAACCAACTAAAAAATCCTATGGTTTTACTTGATGGTTTTATCCAGCGAAAAACCATTTGGTTATTCTCAACAGGGTTAAGGTCTTATTTATATATTGAGCGTAAAGTGTGCAGTCCGATTATTTTTAATTCTAATTATCATTTTCGTGAATTATTGAATGGATGAAGGACACGGTCAGTTTGGACGTTTCACACTTCTAACAGTTCACTTATTATATTATTAAAATTATATATATTGTAGAATTTATATATATTATTGAAATTAATAATATTTGGTTTAAATACCCGTAATTTCTATTATAATTCCACTGTTTATTTTGATATATTAGACTGTTCTGACGCGAATAGAAGTAAAGACGTACACTCGGGGCAGCGTCTAGCAACAAAAATGGGGAAAAACTAGTGTTGAAATTTCTTTTCTTTTCTCTTACCCTCTATTAGATGAAACCGATGTTTAGTATTTTCTGTATTTGCGTAAAAAATTTTTTTAGACGTTCAGCTCCGCTTCTGATACCCATAAATTATATTCTATCAAATGATTAAAAATTGAATTAATGTAATTTACTTAGATGCGGATATGAAAAATTTGTTAGACACCAACAAAATGTCGATGCGTATTAGAAATCGTTTCATTGTTTTTCCTTTTCTTTTTTCAATTAAATTTATTGCGATAAAACTGTCGTTTGAGGAATTTGCTAGGGTTTCATCAGTGCTTTAACAATAAATTTTTGTTAGAGGGCCATACCTCATCTGAATACACCTTAGTAAAATACGATCTCTGATTCTGCTACTACTGCCAGAAGATCACAGATGATAAGGCAGACCGTTGTTTTCAGAAGGGTAGTGGAAACTCTGGTTCCATGAACCCAAAAACAAGGTATATGTAAAACAGTAACTTACTTAAAAATGTCGGTGGATTTAGAGAAAGGGTTAGAGAGAAATTTAGAAATAATGAAGAAGTAAAATCCAAGTTCGGAGGTCGAGTAGAAAAGAAAAGTTCTAAACCTACAGTCGCAGAGTGCAAACAAAATAAGAGGAATGCCCAAGCATATATTAAAGGTAATAATAGTAATAATTCTAATAGTTTTTGCATTATAAAATAATATTTTTAGCAGATTCTGGGGCAATAGAACATATAAATAAAGGCATTATTCTTAGAGATTTTAAAAAATGTTCTGGACAAGTAATTAGAAGCGCAAATAAAAATAAAGCAGCTGACATAACGATAGATGGTAAGGGTAATTTAATATTAAATTTAAATGCGAATGACAGATGAAATTACATTAATTAATGTAATAGCAGCCCCAGGTATCTCTGATAATTTAATACCGTTTAGAAAATTAGCTGATGCAGGTTTAGGTGTTTATTTAGATGATAAGCGATTAAAGTTTTTTGATAAAAAAAGCATAATACCAAACAGGTAAATATTTCACTAAATGTTATGCCAAATAATGAGAACTCCTATGATGAAAAGTTTGAAAAATACTCCTGCAAAGCTAGAATTGTTCCTATGGATGAATTTGTGCAGCAATCTCAAAAATAATTCTTAAATTTAGATGAATTAAACAAGAACCCGCCAGAGATTGGGAGGGAGAATGTAATGAAACAAACTCTAGCAAGTAAAAATACGTTAGAACCAATACAAATCACAGAAGAAAGATCAAAACAATTAGAAACGAAAGGAAGTGTTCTAGACGAGGGTATGCTATGATATGTCAGTATAGGACATATGTCATTAGGATTGTTGCGAGCCGCTTTTTATTAAGGTGAAGCAACTGGATTTTAGTTCTTTGCAGACAACAAATAAATTTATTGTGT
>JAWWEO010020100.1:0-11328 GCA_035582975.1 Ormyrus labotus | reverse complement strand
ACACAGAGTTGCCGCGTAGTGCGCTCGCCCTGGAACGGGTCACGTTGGATCACCACACGTGGACACCGTTCCCCAAATCAAAGGCCCTACCTACGTCGCCTCGAGGCACTCACACACACACACTAAAATAACGCTCGCTGATTCTAGAATCGCACGCACTTATCACTAATAGACTTGACGGGAGATGCAGGACTGACGCACAAGAAACACTACAACCTTCGAGCTCGACGGTTCTGAGACAACTGAGACAACTAACTCTCTCCGGAACGGGTCAGCACCCTCCCTTCCAACAAGGGCCCGGAGCGGGGGTACATTTCCGACGGGAAAAACCCAGTAAAACGTCTATCTCTGCGGAAAAACCCGAGCGCCAAAAAGGGTCCATACCGGTCGTAAAAAGGCCGGGCGCACAGGCCTACGCAGGTCATAAAAAAGAGGCCGAGCGCACGGGCCGATACTGACCATAAAAGACCCAGAACAGGGGTCGGTCACTTTAAGAGCTCGGTGGAAAGCCCCAAGTAGCGTCGATTGATCGAACGTGATGATAGTCACGTATCAATGCGCGGCGAAGATTTCACCCATCCGACGGTCAGCAAAAACGACGCGAACACATGGGTAGAGCTTTATCGCCGGCCGAGCCCGCGCCTCTGTCTTGCATCCGTTAAATTATATTTGCGAGACTCGCGCGAACAGCGTTGGCGTTGGAAATGTACTCGGAGGTATGCGTTTTTCAATTTTAATTCAACTTTGCGTCAAGGGATGAAGGTTTAGTTTAGTTCGCCGAGCGTGGATTTTTTAAAAATATGTGATATTTAAATTATTTATGGAATAAATTAAGCGTAAGGGTAGTGTGTGTGCAGTTTCAACTATAAGAAATTATGAAGCCTATTATTATTATTATTATTTGTCTAAAATACAGAAATTCCAAGTAAAGTAAGTACTTTCGTTTCGTCTTCTTAAAGAGATCTGAACCTGAATAAAGTTCAAATGTAAAAACAATTTAAAATGACGTTTTTAAAAATCTATCGGGCTTTGAAAGCATACAAGTTGTAATTCCAGAACTGACTTTACATAAAAACTTGTATTTACTTCTTAGTTAATTAAATAAAAATACTGAATTCCTCGGAAATTGAATGCTACTTCATCCAAGTGACCAATTTCAATTGCAACAATGTAGGAAATTCACAATGTCCGTCGGGAAGCCCGAAGCGCTCTCGGAATCAAAAAACTTTCCTTTAAACTCGAATAAAGCTCCTTTAAAAATTATCATAAAAAAAGGCGGCCAGAATCTCGGCAGTATCGCGCTTTTCAGCGCGAGCAGATAAAGCGCTCGATCCCTTTCACGTCTCGCCTGGCACAGGAGGAAGAAAAGGCTCCTCGGACGAGGAGCGAAAATAAAAAAGGAAAAACTAAAAAACACACCGCCGCCGGTAGTCCCGTGAGAAAATCTTGGCGCGAATAATGGCCGATAGCGTCTCTCTCACCATCCCTCCCTCTCGTGTCAATAATGAAAGCGTTATCATCGAGGCCACTTCTTCGGACAGGGCTAATCAAATTTTAGAAATTACCCTCTCCGCGAGGCCCGATGATGGATGAGGCCGGATTTCAGCGTCTCCCCTTTCTACGTCAGCCTTCGTATTTTCCTAGTTTCTTTTTTCTCCCTCTCCCGGAAGGACGCAGAGATCCTTGGGGGAATATTCGCCGATCGGCGAAAACCCTCGTCATATTCGCCAACTCTTTCGAGCTTTTCGGGAATGTTTGCACCTGGGGAGAGAGAGAGAGAGAGAGAGAGAGGCCGCGTCTAATAATAATTTCATCGCTTCGCCGTGAATAAGAAATGAGCGAGTCCATACATCACGTTCGCGCGGCGATTAATCACGAGGCGAGCCGATGCCGACGCCCACTTTTGCTTCCGTACTTAGGCGTATGAGTAAACATTTATGGAGTCGTCATAATGGCTACGTTATTTATGCGGAATGAGTTGCTCGGCGCTCTTTTTGGAACTAGGAGTTGGAAGTGTAATCAATAATCGGCGCGTTAGGTTATTTAATGGCAGAGAGTTGTAGCAAAGGGCATGTAACAAGTGCAAGTGGCGAATGAAAGAAATTTTTAAATATTTCATGACTTAAAGGTAATATCAACAACCGGAGAACGATTAAGAGATGACCGAATGAAGCCATTAAAAACCAAAATTGAATCACTTAATTAATAAATAGCTTTATATAAGATACATTTAATTTAATAAATTAATAATTAACACATCAGCGATTTTGTAATAATATTTCAAGAATACAATTATTGTTTAATTTCAAAGTATTTGACAGAAGATTAAATTTAAACACAGAATGAAATTTCATTGACGCCGGGCCTTCGTAAATTTGTTTTTGTTATTTACATAAACTTTATTCAAAACTAATTTTTATATTCGTCCGCTGAAAGCAAACGTCAAATTTTCCGACCTTTTCCCGGTAAAATGATAAATTGCATCGTTTTTAATTTTGTTTAAAACCAGAACTCAGCATATTCTATAAAAAATTTTGTAAATAATATGCGTCGCGAGAAATTTCGATCCGACCCGAAAACTTGTCAATCAAAGCACAGAAAGTTTTCTCTCAAAAAAATCCCGCAAAAAGTACGGCCGTCATACATGCAAAAAGGCTCGAAACCAAACCAGAACCTCAAACGGCGAGTCCGCCAATAAACCTCCATTATCCGCCTTCGCCTCCTCGCCTCGCGAGAGAGAAAGAGAGAGAGAGAGAGATTGTTTCTGATTCGAAAAGAAAATTCCCCTTTGCGGGTGTCACGTCGCCCGTAAAAAGAAGAGCCGGCCCATTGTAGCCGGACAAATTCGCTCTCCCCCGTAATTCGAGAGAGCATTCCTCGGGTGACAAATGACCGGCGCCCTCGTATTACCACCCCGGCAGCCACCTCTCTCTCTCTCTCGGCTCCGTAATCTTCGAAAAATCCTCGTCTTTCCGTTATCTCCTCCTCGGAGGGCGCGAATCTTCCGCGCTAATGGGCCAATATCGGCGGTCACTCGAGCGGAAGCTCCGTCAGGTGGCGGCGGCCGGTGTAATAAAATATGCCGGGCGCGAGCCCCATATTTCGCGGCCGATTACTCGGGGGCGAGAAAATATATATATCGATTCCTTCGCCGCGGTCGGCTCGCCCCTCCCCCTCCCCCCGGCTTCGTAATCTGATTAAGCGGCGAGACCGTAGGGTTAATGCCAGCAGGTGGGCCTGGGACTTGGGCACCGCTACGCGGTAAATTTCGAGTATGCATATGTATTCACGGGCTGCTGCGCAGCGGCGGCCGAGGCCGAGAGGCGCAACGCAGGGGCCGCAGCTCCGGGGTTTACCCCGAATTTCGACAAATGTGGAAGCGAAGTCTCCCCGGCTGCTCAAAGCTGAATTTACAGAAATAACGACGAGACGGCTCTTTATCTCTCTCCGCGATGGCAAATTTGAGCGGGCCGAATTTCGTTCGGCCGAGGCTCTTTTTACCTCGAGAAATTCGCCGGATTGTTCGGATTGTTTTTCTTTTTCTTAGAGATTTTGTGCTTTCCAGTATTGCGGGCAAATTTTTAACTTTTTATTTAGTATTATAAGATGTGATTACACTGAAAAAAATGAGAGAAAAATTTTATAAAAAATTACTCCATTTTATACCAAAGTGTATGCAAACTTGCATTATCCTAAAAATTACTATACTACATAGTAAAAATTAAAAAAACCATACCAGTTTTTACTATATGTACATTCAATTTTAGTACACAGTATAATAATTTTTAGGATAATGCAAGCTTGCATACACTTTGGTATACAGTATAGTAATTTTTAATATAAAATTTTTCTCAGTGTACAAAGGTGTTAACCCCTTTTAAAGTGAATCTACAGTTAGTATACAAAAAATTTTAATTGTCAATTTTTCGCATAAAAGTTGTACAAACGCGTTTCCATCTCCTTGTAAAAAAAACTCCATGATAAAGCTAACTTTTAAATGTAAAAGCAAAATTCGCGAATTTCCCGTTTGTGTAAAATAATGAATAGCGCATGATGAATGGGTTTATCACATCGCTCGAAAAAGCTTGTTTTTTCCTAAAACTTTTATCCATTCACGTATACGCAGAGCCGCGTACTGCGCAGCATCGCTAAATGAGCTATGGAAAAGGGGGATGAATTATCCCAGAATAAATCCAGCGCCACTACAGTCCGACGGATGTACGAAGAATTATTAAACGCCGCCTCGTTATTCCTCCATCAAACGGAAATGAATGGAAAAAGTGATAGAAAGGGAGAAGGAAAGACTGCGCCATTTACCGACCGTAACGCCAATATATAATGAATCTCGTCCGCTCCGCGGTGGCTTCAATGAAGCTTTACTAATTACTCTATCCAGCTGCGATTTTTCGGTAGACTACGAGGCCAGTTATAAATTCATTCACATTAAACGTCATTAAAGTCGTTTCGTTTTACCGCGAGATGGCTCGTATCGACCTTAGAGCCGGAATAATCGTCGATTTCCAATAGCTTATTTATTAATTTTTTAAAGTATATTTTTTAATAAAAATTTTTCAGTTTTTCTATTCGCTTAATTATTGGTAAATAATGTCCGATGAAACTGAACTAATAAAAATTATTTAATTTTGTAATTTATGAATTCTTTAATCCTGACCTACAGACCAGACGGCAGACTATAACTTATAGATGACTTACAAGACTCGTGTACATCTAAATTAAACAAATTGACGTTATAGTACTTTATTGTGTTCACTCTGCTGTTAACAGAATGGTGTACAATTAATTAAAAAAAAATTGCATTAAAAAATACTCAGTCACTCTTAACAAGATAATCGAGAAAACGACTTTTTATTTTAAACTTAAATCAAAAGCATTGAATCAAAAAAAAAATACAGTTATAACCGTTTTTTCGAACAACTCCAAAAATTACTATCACAATGCTTCCTCTAGGAGGAAGCAAAAAAAAAATTAAGAAATGCCTAAAAATGCAACTACTAAAAAGGTAACGAGCCTTTTTCTGGAGCAGTCCAATGAGCGTAAACCACTTTAACGACAGCTCTCCACATCGTCGTTTCGCGGATGCAAAGCAGCAGCAACGGCAGCGAGCGTCATTCGGCTCTCTCGCGTAATATCATCGAGACATAAGAAAGCTACAAAGCTCCTCGCCGTCGGAAATGCAGCTGTAAACGACGCGACGGGCGGCGACGACTGGAGAGAGAGAGACTCCCAATTGTAGCTGCAAATTGGAAGCACTTATTCGGCGGCCGCCACTCTCTGTCTCTCTCTCTCTCTCTCTCTCTCTCTTTTCCGGCTTTTAATGGAGATTAAATTGTTGTTTTCATTATGGCCCAGATTTCGCGCGGCACTTCGAGAGCGCCATCGCGTGTCGCTGTTTGTCTTGGCAACTTTCCGCCGCGCGTCCGTCTCTTTCGGCCTTCCGTTCACCCTTGATTTTCTATGCTTCCGATTCTCGAGTTTGCATTCTGCTCGTGATAGTTAAATAGTTGTATTGTTCAATGTTTATCGAATGGAACTGCAGTTTGCACTTAGTTACTTTGCCCGGGATTGTTTTGACCTTTGCACTTGTATTTATCTTCAAAATTTATGCAACTTTTATCTGTACGTATTTGGAAATTGAAAATAAAAATTGGATTATAATATTGTACTGCAGTATACATACAAGGATCAGTGTATTATTTTAATAATTCTAAATAAAATCAAGTAAATGCAAGAAAATTCGTTACCACTTTACAAGACTTAAAATAATCCATAATTTAAATTTATCCAGCTTACACGAGTGTAAAACACGCATGCAAAATCAGATTAGATTCGATTATCTTAAAAGTAAATCAAAATATTTTTTTACTTTCCAGGAAACGCCATTTCGTGACAGTCGGGTGAAACGGATTGTAACAAAAGGTCAGGGATAACTGCACTAGATAATAATCATGTCGAGTGCGACAAACGCACGTAATTCACGGTAATGAATCGCTTCGCGTTTCAGTATAGAGTTTGGCTTCCACGCAGACTGAGGGCAATTTACGCAATCGCGATGGAACGTAAAATATGCTGGATAAATTCGCGAAGATCATACGTAGGATTTAATCGTTATTTCTATTTAATGCGGCAAACAAAAATCTTTAAAAAATTTATCGACATTCGGACTGAAGTCTTTTCGTAAAACATTTGAGAAATACGTTTCTCCAATACAATATGAAACTACGTCGAATATCTAATCATTTTACGTTTGCTTTATTAGAATATCTAAATATATGGGATTCCCCCTCTGCAGAAAAATAAAAAGATAACAGAATGAGGATGTTGAGCAGATTCGCTGTTTATTCATTCAGCTGGCGGCAACGTAACAGCGATAATTAAAAAAAGTGAGTGAGTTTTAATAATTGGCAGTATTACATATTTGTTTTTATCAGGTAAAGTAACATTGTGATTATAAATGACCATATTTTCATGTTTATTTATCCTCCAAATTAAATGTATTATTTATTGGCGTATGAAGTTTACTTATTTTGAGAATAAACGAATAATTGTATAAATTTTCTAGTATCTCAATAATCGATAATAAATGCTAAGTCAATCTATGATGCAAAATCGCAAACTTTTATAAATATCTAAAATAGTATTAACATTCCTTTTTAAAAGACAGATAATTCATTCATTTAATTAAATTAATACTGTATTCTGTGATGAAAATGGCTACTAGACATTTTCATATTTTACGGAAACTGGTATTATTAACATATAAAATTCGATATAACATAAAATTGTATTATTTTAAGAAGTTGAATATCAAGAAAATTATAATATCATAAAATTAAATTGAATTTCTTGAAAGATCTCATTAAGTTTTACATATAAAAATATTGTTCTTTTTATTAATGTTTCACGTTCTTTCGATACAAAACAGTTAAAATAAATCATAATTTTGAATAAAAAAAAAATGTATTCAAGCTAATTATCTAAAAATAATTATAGAAGAGTCGCTTCATCCGGTTCCGCAAAAGGTGGTGACAGATAATTACTCATCTGTAATAAAGCGATAAACAAAAAATAAAGCACACAATCAATTAAAATTAATTAGCAATTAAATAACCTTCAATTTTAATTAATATAACCTTCGCCAAACAATTAACTATATGCATTTAATGTTAAAAATTATTAATTAATTGTATTTAGTCGTTCAACTGGCTACTTGTTATTTCTCCTAAGTACAGGTTTTATTTCAGATAGCACGAATGCTAAACCATGTTGTCGTCAAAGGAAGCAACGATAACTCTGTTATTCTGCGTCTGTTTTCTAAACGTTCGCGCAATGACGTGGAATAGAAAACTAGATGGCAATGAAGCAATTTTCGACAGAGATTCCATCGAAGACTCGAATCTAACTCTGGCCTTGTGCCGGGATTCGGATCAAAAGTACGGGGAGAAAATATGTACAGTTAATCAGAACATACTTACGAACGAGATGTTTTCGACTATGGTCCTCGGTCACGAATGCGAGGTCATTTTAGATCCGGAGAACGAATTCAGCACGGTAAAGAAGATTAAGGCTGTATCCTACGGTTCCGGAAGGGTTATTCTAGCCTGGATCAACGAGGACAAGTGGGGGAGTGCGACGGATGAGAATCCACGTCTTCTGAAATTCAGCATAATTTTTACGGAAGGTAAATGTGCGTAGAAGGAATTTGAGCAAATTAAGTGTTATTTGTCAAATTCAGTCGTATTTCTTTATCAAGATTTTCTTTCCATATTGAAATCGTAAACATGTTTTATTTAGACTGCTCAGCTATAAATGGAGAAATTTCATTTGAATATACGGTCGACAAGACGGCGTCTTTCCTGAGTGGAAATACGATACTGACCAATAAAGATGGTACTTTTGATATCTACGTCCCGAATTACGCCTCAGTGATAAAGTACACCTTCAACAGCTTCGGACGAGTAATATCAGAGTCTCGCCTCAAATGGTTATCAAACATGAATTTCGATTGTTTGAGCGTTTATCCCATCGAAGATTTAGCGAGTACCGGCCGCGTAATGCTCGCGTGCGACGACTATCAAAACGGTAAGCTAAACGTTATTCCGATATTAATAAAATCCATGCGCTTCCGACGACACAACTTACGGGAATTTCCCGCTTTTCAGTGCTTCTGAGTCAGAGCGACGGCAGCGTCAAAGGACTGTCGGATATAGACGTCGACGTATTATCGACGGAGAATAATTTAATCGGCTTCTGCACCGCAGACTTCGAGTGCTGGCAGTACAGGGCGAACGGATATTTACAGCAATCTTTCAGGATACAATTCCCCGAGCCGAACACGGAGATTATGGTGCTGTGCAATTTGCCGCAGGGTGGATTTCTGGCAATCTTCGCGGACGAGAGGCGAGATTTCCATGTTTCGACAATCGACGTTTACGGCCGCACTTCTGAGGCCATCAGGTTTGATTCTATCTCCTGCGCACGAAATGGACTTGTCTCGCGAGCGCACAAAAGGTCCAGAAATGAAAACGGCCGAATCATAGAAGAATATTGCTTCGTCCTCGTTTGCAAAAGTAACGAACTTCTTATCTCATTTAAGTGCTACGAAATATTAAACGACGGAAGTCTGCGCGTATCTTCCGATTAAGAATAATTTCTACAATTTTTTTGTAACGTTAATTTTACACGTAATGTACATCCGTATAACAGTTCGTATAATTTTAATAAAAAACAAAACCCGTTTCCCAAACGTCAATATATTGCCGTCGAGGCCCGACCAAACAAAGGCAAACAAAACTAATTTCCCAAACCGAAATTTATCAAACATTCTACATCCTCCCGTTCCCTCCCTCGAAGAGCGCACGTAGGTAATTCTCGGCAACGAACCGCCGCGACTTCGGAGACGGACAGATCCTATCTGGCGCGCGCACGACGACGAGGACGATTCGCGCGCGATCGTGATCGAACATATAACGTGCTTAGAAAGCGGCGATGGCGTTCGCTGCATATTTTATGGGGATCGCACGTTCGGGCTCGAAGGAGGCAGCCAGCGCGCGCGAACTTCGGCCCGCAGCCGTATAAGCGCTCTCGATTCCGAGAGGAGAGCGGAGAGGTTTATATACGCTTGCCGGGGGACGCGCGCCACAGGTTAGCACAGCCTTCGCAGCGCGTTATGTTGGAGCTGATAATAATGAAATCCTGCTTTTACGCTTCGGAGTTATGGAATTGGCCTTTTTTTTGCGTTCGCTCGACGCGCTGCTTCGAGGGGACTTTGGATTCGAAGTGGGGAATCTTTCGAGAGCCGCGGAAATTTTTTATTAACTTCTTGCAAAATCCGTGGATTTAAGAATTACGGCAGAAAGTTAATAGCTTGTCTCTGTCTTAGATTCTTTAATATTTGAAGGACACACTTATTTCAGTAAAGTTTTTACATCGGCGTTTTGAGCTTTTTAAAAAATCCCACGATTTTTCTATCTTCCTCGAAACGTTTATTTACATTTCTTGTATTGAATATTCTTGAAAGAAAGTGCTGTCCCATCTACAAACTGCAGAAAATTAAAGGTTCATCCGGCAGCACTTATATAAAATTAAATCCACTTCGCTGGTTGGCGCCCCGCATCGCGCGCGGCGATCGGCGGATCAAGGCGGGAGCATCGCTTGATGGCGATTAGAGCGAGCGATCGCGATCAGCGGGAACTACAATGCAGCAGCTCGTCCGCTGCATATTTTATGGGGAATCGCATTCGATTTGGTAATGGCGTTGTCCAAGGCTCTCTCTCTCTCTCTCTTGGGCCGGGGAGGCGCGAACTCGGGGTCTTCGCCAGGCGGCAAAGGCGATCGATTTTGCGAGGCGATGGCTCATAGTTAAGTGTGGCGAGAGCGACCGAACACCCTGAATTAGACGTACCTACAAATCATTATCTCTGCTTCGCCCCCCGTTTTCCTGAATAAATGAAGGTTTTTGACGTTTAATGCTGCGATACTGATCGCGGTGGTGAGCTTAAATTTGATGCACATTTTATTTTACTAGGTGCATTCATGCGCGCTTTATATTTATTCCATTATATAAATACGAATTCTTCTTCCTTTTAGTTCGCATTCATCTTTATATTTGATACAATACGATATAATACATGTATCCAATAAGTTATCATTTATCTTTAATTTATGCTAACATTTAAATTTTAGGTTAGAAATTAAAGCATATATAACAAAACTAAATATCATTGAAAACGCTTAGAGATCAATTTTAATTTTAATTTTTTATTATCAAAAAACATTTTGCATGTATAGTTCCATCAATATCCTTGAAACTTAATTACAAAATTTGTTCATTTTAAATTTTATCTCTTATACTTTGACCTAACCTTACCCAGACGGCAAAACTATCCCAAATGAATTCTTTTTAAGTCAATTTCTGCTTAAAAAGAATTCATTTGGAATAGTTTTGCCGTCTGGGTTACGTTACTCTCTAACCAATCAAACTAAATCTTTAAGTCAAATATAGTACATTTGTCAATTCATCAGAATTAACCAATCCATTTTCGGCTTCACTTTTCCGCGATCACTTTTTTAATAGAGGAATCTTTGAATCGAGGTATCGATAAAGTGAATTAGAAATAAGGGAATCGACAACTGATTTATTCGATTAAACATATCGTCTAACGTTACACTACGTTTTTATTCAAGTTATTATTGTAATGCTTCTGTAAAACTGTTTATACCCATTTGAAGTCACGCCTTACAGTCCGACGATAACGTCTCGCAAACACGCGACGTAAAACTTTTGAAGACCCGTTGCGCGAGACAATGAAGGGCGCAGGGCCGAAAGCCGAGCTTACGTTGACAACATGCAGAGACGACTCCCAGACGGGTCGCGCGCGCAGGAAAAGCGCCCGCTTATCCGTCTCGCTCGTCCAGAAAAATTTCTAACCCAGACACGCGCGCAGTGCGTCGACGCTCTCAAAGTGCGCGCTTTACCTCCCGCCGCCCGCGTTACACTCGAAACGCATCCGCGACAAATTGCTGAATTATTTTCCGCCATTAGGCGGCGCTTCCACAGAGGATAACTGCGTGTAATTTTCCGTTGCGCGGCATTTCCGGCTTTTTCTGAGAGCGGCCTTCTCTTTTTTTTTTTCCGTTTCGACAAAATCCTCTCGGTCGCACTTTATGGAGTGGAGCTGGAGGGAAGTTCTCTCTGCGCTCTCTCGCTTTTTTCCTCGCGAGCGTTTGCGTTCCCCCGGGGGGGGGGGGGGGGGGGGGGGGGGGGGGGGGGGGGGGGGGGGGGGGGGGGGGGGGGGGGGGGGGGGGGGG
>JAWWEO010020099.1:0-11331 GCA_035582975.1 Ormyrus labotus | reverse complement strand
ACCAATTTAAGTGACATTTTAATTGTGAATAGTTAATAGTAAAATTCCATTGATTCAATCAAATTTTTTTCTCAGTGCAAATTTTATTCTATTCCATAGGCAAATAAACAGTAGAAAGAGCAAAATAATTCATTTAAATATTTACAGCTGTCCATTAATTGAGACACCGAAACGCAAAATGCCCCTGTTTAAAAAATCAATAATCCAAAGCAGCTAAAGCAGCAGCACGGTGCATTCACTAATCGGGCTATGGGACATTTCTTTTTCGCTTGGGGCGAGTAATTGCCGCAGGCAGCAGCAGCCCGGCATTCAACCAGTTGACGACTCGGCACCAGCAGCTGTCGCATCAGCTGACAGCCGAGAGGGCAAAAATACAGGCGAAGGGGAAATTCCTGGCTGGAAGACAAGTTACGGGAGAAAGAAAAGCTTAAGGATTCGTGTGTGGCGATAAAATGAAGCGGTGGCTTGTATCAAACTTGGAAAAAATAAATATTACGGTACACAATTTGTTTTTTCTTTTTTTTTTTCATTTTTCAAATGCACATTTTAATTTCAATTCGCGAGTTTAAACGGACAGCTGGATTTCCACAGGCGAATGATCATGTCGCACTTGCGAATCAGATGTAAATGTAGCAATTTAGAAACTAATTACACGTTGGTCGCGCGTCTTCTATTAGAAATTCCTTGCCACGCGGCAAAACATAAACCCCATGTAATAAGCACCAATTCTAAAAGGAACCCACGAGAAATTAGCATAGTTATCGCATTGTTCCAATGCGAAGGCAGCTTACAATCTTTATCGAAAAAAATGCAAAACTGCCACGAAAATAACATACCGCCGGACAATGCTAACTTACAACAGCGCACAGACTCGAAAAAATGCAGCTGTTCCGGGAACTGCAGTACTGTAAATCAATGTGAACTGGAAAGTCAGTTGGAATTGCTACTAACGCCAAGTGACAATAGCAATTGTGAATTTGCTAAATGCAAATCGCGGTGAAGTTGAAATTACGGAAAGCAGCCTTTTCGGAGAAAAGTTATGCAACGCTCGGCCGCACAAGTTTTTCGATTGCACGAGCTTTGTTTAGCGCGCGCAACGAGTTCGTTGCTCTTTTTCACGGCCTTCATTCATGGAAGAAGGAACGCATGCAGTGAACTGGCTAAGCAACTCGACTGATAAGAAAAGCCCGTTGAGATTAGCCGAGAGGCCGTTTAAGACAGTCGTCTTTTCAAGACGCGTGCTTCGAATGCAGAATCCGAAAAAAATTATACAACTCTGACTATAATTTTCACTCTTAGTTTAAGATGCTTTTTTCAACGGTCGATTTTCCTAATAGAAAAACAGATTCCTCTGCTTTTTCCCCTGAATTGCGTAGCTTCTAGCTCAACCGAAATGTAACGTTGGGCCCCGAAGGACACTCGGAAACCGGAGCCTGAGCTCGCTGCGACGTTGCCACGTATTTTTGGGCCCTGGAAGGCGCACTGGAAGGCGGCTGCCCGAAAATTGGAGCGAACCGCTGCTCGGATACGACGAAGCGTCTAATTTGCGAGAAAGAGGACGCTCGATTTACAGCAATAAAGAAAAAAGCCAGTAAGATCGAATGAAATTGCCGGCTCGGAGCCGATAAAGATTCGAGGCGAGATAGGCACATGCGAAGGAAGCAGGAAGTGCGCGCTCTCCGGGCACTAGAAAAGTAATAAAATCGATGCGAGCGCGCGGAGCATGAGAACCGCTGCGCAGCGCGCGCAAAGGGTCGCTCGGCTATTCCTCCCGCCGACGGTCGATGCCCACTTTTTATTTAAAGGTAGAGACACGCCGCGCGCTGGTATATTCGGGCAGGTACCGAGATTGCGCGCCACCGGTCGAGAGGATTCTCGAGTTTTCGCCCGGAATTTTTCATAAAAATATTAATGTTTCTACCCGTTTCCTTTTCCGTGTCATAATAAGGCCTCGAAGCGCTCTGCGGCTAATGCCCAGGGATTACGCTCGCGATCGACCGCAGCTCGATAACGCATGCATCGCCGGCGCGACACGCTCACGTCATTCAAAATAGGCTGCTCTGCGTGCGGATTGCCCGAGGACATTTTCTTTTACTCTCATAATTTGTCTACTCAAATAATTGCAGGAAAGCAACAGATCAGTTCTGAACTATATCTTTCGAATTGCTAAACAGAAATTTCACTCATGCATAGAAACAGCGATGCGCTTGTCACTTAAATTATCTACGATTCATAGTCTACCTACCCGCAGACACTTGTATTATCCTTCTATACAAGTGCTTTGTAGATTTTCCGCACATCGCTCGTCAATGCCTTTTATTGACGACCTAATTCCATGGCTAAAATGATTATGAGGTTGAATTTAGCATACGTCCTAGATGTCTCGCAGTACACGACAATTGACAAGTTACAATTTAATCCTTTATTTAAAGCGCTTAAAATTCGTCAATCTTTTTCCATCTCTGTTATACATTTGTTTGTAAATTGTCCGTGTTTTCAAACAGCGTCAGTCGAATCGAATGAGTGTTCTTCGTAAACTGAAAAGAAGAATGATGAAACAGCAAATGACTGATTCAATTAAAGTTAATTATTATTATTATTTGTCAAATAATATATTCACGCATTTTCTCGGCCCATTTAATGCTATCAATGTGCCGATTTTAAAATTCGTTCTTCGGCTTTGAATGAAAGATTTAAGAAAAAATTAAGTTATGTAATTACTCAAAGTTTTTCGTCCTTCAATTACAGCACATAATTTGTAATATTATAATGCCTTTCGATTGTTTCAGAGATGTTTTAAATGTCTTTAAAAATGCATAATAACAATGCGAATTAAAAGGTATTATTCGTTCTTGATAAATTTTACATGAATTTTATAAGAATGCGACAAAGTCGTTCTTCAATATTCATATATTCATGTTTTTTTATTAAAATTTATATTAGAACGTTGACATTTATAACCTGCACTTGGAGAGGATTTAATGAAAGTAATGCAGTTTACAGTGTTCATCGATACAATGTGATCTTAAAATAGAAATAGCCGCTTTAGAAAGACAGCTTTAAATTAAATATGAGTGCGGTTAAGGTTTTCAAAATGCCGCGCATATAAGGTTTGAAAAAGAAAGGGAAAACTTGGGCTATAAGTGGAGAATGAGATATTTATCGAATAAATAATGGGAATTTCGGTAGGACAGCAAGGAAAGTTTTTATCGTTTCTATATGAATATGTAAAAAGGTTTGGATAAGATAGAGAATAAGTTAAAAGCACGTGAGTGCGGCATTAAAATTGAAAGAAGAAAAGAAGGAGAAATGTTTGGATTGCGAGTCGCAGTTTATCGCTGCCGATTGCTTCGCCGAGCTCCAAGGAATTTTCGAAAAATGAATATCCGCCGACGATAACGAACCGCCAGCATCCTCCTCTCGAGCCTCCTCGTTAGTCTAGTTGCAAGAAAAGCTTAGGCCGTGCAAGGCGGAGAGAGAAAAAAATGTTGAAGAAAAACCCACCTGATGTACTGTATGTAACCGTGCCTGGCGTCCTCGAAGAGGAAGCCCGGGTTCCGCATTTCGATCTTCTCGAAGACCATTTAATATCTCTTGCCTCGCTTTGTCGAGAAAAGAGCAACAACAGCGGCAGAAGCTCGCAGCATCTTTGTCGTCGTCGTGATCGTCATCCTCATTTTCTCTCTCTCTCTCTCTCCCCCCCCGCGCAATCTCTCTCCTCCTCGGTTCGATCAGTCGAGCGACAGCATCCCGGAGAAGACGATGATCTCGAGAGGCGAACGGACGGAGAGGGGCAGAAAGAAACAAAGAAGAAGGCGGCGCAGTGCCGGCGATTGACCTCTCAGCGCGACGACTCGTCCTGCCGCTCCGCTCCCATCCTCGTCCTCGGGGATGTGTGCACACGTGCGACAGAGTCCCGACACTTTGTCACCCAAGGCGACGCACAGCAGCCTCACAACACACTCGCGCGCACACCAGCTGGAGAGCCAGGCGTCAAGAGCGAGCGCTCAACTCCGGGCAACGAGCGCTCGGCGACTGAGGCTCGCTCGAGCCGCGACGCCGCTTCTCTTTCTCTCGGCGCTCTCCTCTCTCCCCCCTCCCCTCCCCTCTCTACGACGCGAGACTGCGGGCCGCGCCGGGCCGCGCAGTTTTTCGAGCCGCTTATTGTCGCATGCTCCAGTAGCAAAGAGCGGACTTTTACTTTTACAAAGGCGATTTTCGCCCCGCGATTCTGGCCCCCGACTCGATGCTAATGGGGCTTGGACAACTTTTTCGCGATTCTTTAACTGGACTTTTATCGTCTCATTCAAAATTAGGAAATTACTCTCCTTTTGAATAACTGTATCCTGCTAGAAAAGGATTTAACATTTTTTACGAAAAAAATGTAAATCCTCGTAATGCTGGATAAATATAAAACTCTGAATACTTGGCATTTCAGACTCGGAAAAGAATGCAACTAAACGAGATATTTTGCTCCGCAAAAGTTCAGTGCACTAAACTTGAACGTCTCCAAGAAACGAACACACTCGTACACAGCAGTAAGACGAGGAGAGAGATTTTGCCAGAAAAGAAACGAGAGAGAGAAGAGCAGAAAAGGCTCCCGAGGTTAAATCGCCGGCTGCTGCGGGATACCCTCATTTTGCATTCTGTCTCTTATTTTTTTTTTTTTTTCGAGCATCTTTTTTGAATCTACAGTTTTCGGGCCTCGATTCGACTGGATTGGACGGATGAAAATCGAAAAGAGACTAATATCATTTTTTATAAGAGGAAATTTTAATGAATCAGATTGAATATTACATTTAATTTAGTAAAAGGCTTTTTCATATAAAATTTTTCGTTTGAACAAGAGTCAAGTATAATTTAGCTTAATTAAATGGTTCTTGGTTTGCACAATTTAGCAATTGGATTATAAGCTAGACTGCGAAACAAAAATAATAATTGTAGCCCCGGTATGATATTCGTTACGCTACATGCTTCAGGAACTCCAAGTACAACGAAACATCTTTGTACACTGGTCGAGGATACGCATTTTCTACGATTCACCTAGCGATTATCAAGTTATTTTTAGAAAACAAAATTCACATGACGATAAGTCGCCTTTAAATTAAATAGTTTGAAAGCATTATTTTATAATTTATATTATTTATCTATATAGACTTGGAAATAAGCTTGCAATAAGTATAAATTTTTTGCACTGCCCAAAAGAAAAGGACTCCTCCACGGCAGTGATAAAACAGTGCGCTAGCTCCCCTACTTTTCGAAACTTAGGACCTCCTGAAAGACCTATGGTATCCCCTTTCAAATTCGTAGGCTTAGACGAAATTCCGCGACAAAGGCATAGTGAAAACGGCTCACTCTTAACGAGCGCTCGGTACAACCTAATTCAGGGACTCGGCTATGTGCATCCGGAATGAAGTTTTGCCAAGAGAGAGGGACTAGCTTGAAAGGGCTGCTATTTATGCCGAACTGGGCTATTGATCTAGAAAACTTTTTGCATTAAATATCAATGTAACAGCACACGCTAAGTATAATACGAAGAGTATCAGCAAAGAGCAAAGAGCACCTATCGACCGACATATCGATTTTATTTCTGCAATTCCTCCTGTACCTCAGAAATTTACTCAGCAAAATATCTAATAGTGCATAGCGCAAGTCAGTGCAAAAGCGAATTTCTCAAGAGGATTAGCCAAAAGCATTACTTGAAACCGATTGAGCCTCCGCATCTCCGACTTGCCACGGACAATGAAAGAACACACCGGGGTGAAAGAAGATACGCGCCGAGAGCGAGAAGGAGAAAGCGAGGAACCAGTTTCTCAAATACTCGCTCGAACCTGGAGCAACTGCGGCGATCAGCATGATACTTTCTGATCGACTCGTTCAAATTTTTGCTAATAGTTGGCCATTCGCCAAATAAATTTTTATTGTATTTTGCAAGTAAATAATTGCCCTTAATTCAATTAACATTTATTGAAAATCTCTCGGAGCGCATAAATAAAACTATGAAACGAAGTGAACCAAGTGAATAAATGCATCTTAAGAATTTCGAAAATTCCCACATCTCGGCGCTGAAATAACCTTCTCGCTATCAAGACTTTATTGCTCCTCTCCCCGAGTTGGCCAAGAAAATGCATAAATCCCGGGCAATTACAGCTGCAGCGCTTATAAATCAAAGCAGCGGCAAGCATTAACCCCCTTAACCTCTCGGGGTTAATGCGCGATTAGTCGGTGTGTGACGGAGAGAGCTGCTAAAGGTATAGAGGCTGTGCGCGAGACCGCGTGCTCTGGACCAAAGCGAGCGAGCGCTCAAGGCCGGTCAAAGGACTCACGAGCTCTGACAAAGACAAGAATTTTCATTAATATACAGATTCTCGTAGCAAGAAGCCTCGAGAAAAGGCAGAATGACCGTTTCGCTTTCGTCGCGTGCTTTCGTGCCGCGCAAAGAGAAAATCGAGAGCAAGCGGCATAGCCGGAGGAACAGAGACGGAGAGAAAGCCCGCGCCCATTTGAATTTGAAACGCGACGCGTCGCATTCCCGCTATTGTGATCCCGTTTCACCCGGTAGAAAGTCCCTTTTTGTTTTCGCGCTTTTCAGCCGCCGAGTATTGCGCCGAGTATTGTTTAACTCTTGTTTAATCGGAATTAAAGTAACCCAAGTAATTATACATGCGGACTTGTGTAAAATCGCGGTTGCGCGACGTCTCGAGTATTTGACGAAACAATTGATTTTTATATGTGCCTTGGAAAGGATCGTTAATCTTGTGCAACGGCAGACCGGTAAAACGGTTATGGCATTTAAATATTACAGCAATTTATAGCAGTTTTACAGAGATCATTGGAAAGAATAATACCGAGAAAGGTCATTAAACGAAATTATGCCGAGATATTAAAATGCCTTTCTCCCCTTGGTCACTTTGTTGGATGTACCTAGTTTTTTTTCACCGAGTCGTGAATAAACTATTTTAGAAATTGCTTTTATTCGACGACGTAATACCTTTCTCTTGGCTTTAAGGATTATCGGTTAATTAGGACCTAATTAAACTATTAATCCGTTGGATATTTTTTTACGCTTCGGAGAAATATGCTTTACTTTCTCTTTCAATGAGTACTAAAATTTATTGACAAAACAGCAAACTACTTTCAAACATATAAAATGTTCTTGCTTCCCAAGTTTTTAGTCTACAATTTATTATTAAAGCAATTTAATTCCAAGTGACGTAGGAACAATTTTATCTGTCTTTATTCTCTGTGAGAAAAGTTTTGTTTAATAAAATTTTAAACGAAGCTTGGCAACTGCTTTTAAACTTTTCCTATACTCGCCGCAAAAAAGGGGTGGCTTTTACCTACGAAGGCGCGACGTTATTGTGCTTTCCGTATAGCAACAAGGCGGCTCTTTTAACTATAGTATTTTTTTTTTATTTTCACCCTCTTATTGGTTTCTCACATGAATAATTTTTACTCCCTCTCGTTTTACCTTTTATTACAAGAAATAAAAAGTTTACTTTTTCAATAATACACAAAGAAGAATTTAAAAATTTCAATTTTATAATAGAATTTCCATAATTTTTGCTTTCCGCGAAAAATCTGATTAAGATAGCAAAGTTTTATCGCAGAAAAATGATAAACGCGCACCAAATCCTTTGTATTATTCATTCGCGAGTTACTCACGTCGGTGAATTATGTCTTTTCGTCGAAAAACATCCGAAATATTTAAATTCACGCAGGCGACCGAGCCTTATTACTGCACTCGAGCAAAACAAACACTTGACTTGAACTTGCTTTTAAATGAGCGTAATGTAACGAGACAAGTTCTGCACTTGTCTCATTAATGTCTGGCATAATTATTAAAATGAAGCATAACGTGTGAAGCAATTGCGTGAGAAGAAATCGCTCAGCGCATCTTAAGAGATTACCTTTAAAGATCAGTGTATTTTTATCGAGCAAATAATAATTAATGAACGTGGAAAAAAATATTTAAATCCGCCAGTCTTTATTCGAATGCAGAAACTCTGAAGAAAATACCTCTTACATTCGTAAGCCAGCGAGACTTGCCCCCCTACATAATTCCCGACAAAAGCAATTTAATTTATATTCGCGAACATAGCGAAATAATTCTTTTTTCTCGTTCACTCTTGCTCTCTTACAAGTCTAGAAAAGGTTGCAAGTGCGTCGAGTCGTGCTTTATCGCTACGAGTTCGCCGTAGCCGTTTAATGCATTCCGTCGTCGTGCGCGTGCGAGAGAGAGAGACGAAGAGCAGGGAACGAGCGAGAAGTAAAAAAAGAAGCGCGGAACAAAAGTGAGAGATAGGAGGCGCGAAAGGAGTCGGAAGAGATTAATCGGAGGGTTTTATTGTGCCACGACGGATAGCTGCATTCAAGATTACACAGGTACGCCCAAGTGCGTACAATTTATCAATAATAAAGTTTCTTCGGAGGAAATCGAGAGTACCTGAAATTATAACGCCGAGGGTGATAATACACTAAATTCGCTGGTTGAAAAAGCTAGGAAGGAGAAAACAAAGTAAGTTGAGGCCTATTATTATCTTTTCATTTATTTCAGTTGCGTGATCGAAGCAGAATAGAAGGTTTTATCGATTGATTCGATTTTATGTGACTGATGATAAATATTTTACTTTTCTCCGTCGTTAAATTCCTTAAGACTGCTTTGATGCTTAGAAAGTTGTTTTTATTAATGATTTTCATTCATTGTCGATAAATCAACTAAATATTAGTGTGAACAATTGGTAATCATTGCGGCTAATCTGAAGCAATACATAACGAAAAGGAAATCAATTTGTAAGAAATAAAAATAGCGGATAGATTGATTACTACATTTAGTTTAGCCGAGTTTAAGAGTAACTGTCGCATTTACATTTAAATTGTGCAAGAGACAATTATCATTAAGCTCTGAATATTAATGATTTTAAAATGAAATTAGTCATAAAATTTTATGTAAATAGTTAAAACAATTAGCTTTCTAATATTGCTCAACAAGAAAACTATAATTGATATACAATGTAAATCATAAAGTTTATTGTTATAACCGCCAATAAAAGTCAGCAGTAAAAATGATTAAATTATTAATTGAATTTAAAAGACATGAAAGTAAAAGAAATGAGAAACTTTCTATTTTGAGGATTTTTATTCGAAAATAGTAAAAGATTTTATGTTCGCAATCGGCCGATTGTAATCGAAGCAACGCTTTTTATTATATACCAATACCAGCCTATCGGCTGCTGTAAAAACCGTTATTGATACATCAAGAGTAGAAATGAATTGAAAATTTTTAAATCGAGTTTTCGCGAGTTTTCCAACTAAAAGAAGCAAGAAAAACTGATTTCGCAAACTGCTAGTTGAGAAAACGAAAGGAAAAACCTGGAAAATTGACGACGCGTTTAGTTTTGCGCTAAGTTGGACGCACACGTGCGAGGGCCATTTCGCGCCTCCGCGCAACGCGCTGTAAAACGCAATCGGCGCGTCGTCAACGGCCGTCGGCGATAAATCCTTCCGTTAATTACGTTATGTATTGGCCGAGGGAGAGCGCTTTCCTCCTGCTTTCCTTTCTACGACTGTTATCATCACAGCTGCCGGTCAGCTCGACTTCCACGCCTCATTAAACTGGATCTTTCAGTTTTGCGCTTTGAATTTTATTTTCTAATCTGCGGTGTACATTTACTTTAAACAGACAAGTTTCGCTGTTATTCTTTGAATTTATGCTTCTTATTTCTATCTGTAATATCTAAAAATGAAACCCCTTGGCTGATTTAATGTGCAAATAAAGGCAGGGCAGTGAACTCTGTTTATGTGTCACTGCGTTTATTAGTTTAAGAGGGACAATCGATGCTATCGTCAACGTCAATGTAAGTAACATGACACAATGAGCAGCGTCTACAGTTTTACGTCATCGCTAACAATTGCTTTGTAATTGATACCTCGGCATCTATATTTACATTTAATTCCGATACTTATTTCTAACTCCAAGTACAACAATAGAATTTATATACCAATATATTTTGAAAACTGACACCATTCATTTTTTTTTTTTTTTTATAAAAAATCATGGAAAAAAAGCAGTTTTGTGAGTCTGCTTGTTGATTCGCACGCATAAGAAAAAAAAATCTGATATTAATAGCAATTTTATTGCCCAAACAATTCAAGTCAAGGAAGAGCTCTAGTTAAAGACTGTTGACGTATGAAGTGAATGAAATTTGCACCACAGTAAGAAACACCTGGTCAGAAGGTTGCGGTATTCTGAGTATCAGATGATGACTCACCCTTAAACCTGATAAATCACCCACGTACAACAATAATATTTGATCTGAATATATTTGCTATCTCTTAACTTTTCAAAGTCGCCTTTCCATTACATTCTCCTTAACACGGTGCAGTTATTCTTTAAATGCGAACAAAGAAGCATTTGTTATTAAAGTAAACCATTTTTGCTCAATGCTACGACAGATCTTTCAAAGTATTTTGCACTTGTATTAGATAAAGTTTGTATTAAAGCATGAACCTTTTATAGAGGATGCACAGTTAGATATGCTGACGTCAAGATTTTCATGATTTTTATTTCAAACTTTCAACCAATGTGACTAATTTATTTATAATAATTATCAACTTGACGTAAGCTTTCTGACATCACAGAATCTCTATTTTTTATCTCTCCGCCGCAAATCGATTGTAAAAAAAGCACTCGTTCCTCTAATAATCAGCGAACTCTAACAAACTCTGCGTCATCATCATGAAGGAGCATCGAGCAGCTTGCTAAAAATACCGGCAATCTCGGCGGAGATTTCTCACTGATGACAATCGCAGCACTTTCTTTTTCCTCTCGCGCGCTCACGGCAGGCACACCTAACGTCTTTTACAGGGTAAAGTTCGCCAACATGACCAAGATCACTTTCGCAGACACAAAATAATTGTGCCGTTTCGGTAGCTTTAGAGATCTGCAAGTGGAATGCCGATTCGCGATGTTTGCTTAGTTTTTTAAGGCTTAATTTATTTATAGTAGGCTTTTGTGGAAATTTCCAGTAATAAATGAAACAGATTCTCTGCTAATTTTCAGTCGTCAAATAAACGTTGTATTCGATAACGTTTCATTTGTTCTTTCAATTTTAAATTAAAACGTTTAGAGCAACTTTTCTGGAAATTTTTTATTTTGTATGATGTATTGTCATACATCAGCTGGCAATTTAATTGGTAAGAAAATTTTTTTGAATAAAATAACGTACATCTCTAAAACTCGACAATAGCGTTAATACCCTGGTAGCAAGTTTCCGATAAATTCTAGCCAGAATTCTAGATTCCAGATAGATCCGCTAGATAGAATCTATC
>JAWWEO010020098.1:0-11335 GCA_035582975.1 Ormyrus labotus | reverse complement strand
ACATTTGTTGATTCATCAGAATTAACCAATCCATTTTCGGCTTCACTTTTCCGCGATCACTTTTTTAATAGAGGATTCCTCTGTAAATTCATCTCCGCGCCCGAAAACTATACGCTCCCTCCGTTCGACTCCTCCGCTTTAAAATAGTTTCCGAGCTTTTTCATTTCTAAGTTCGGCTTTCAAAGATACGCCTACAACCGTGGCGGAGAGCGAGCCGAGAGGGCGGAACTTTTTCCGATAAAGGATTACAGTAGCACAGCGGCGGCGCGCGCGCGCTCCGCGTCATTGAATGTTAAGATTTTTCAATGAGAATTTTTGCCCGAGTGCACTAAAAGCATGCACTTTGATGTAAGAAGGAAAACTTTCCTCGGACGGCCGGGCGGATCGGGAGAGAGGAAGAGAAAAAAAATATTGCTCCCGATGAAAATTTCCAGAGGCGCCGTGCCTTTATTTTACTTTTCCCGTTGGTCTCTCTCTCTCTCTCTCTCTCTTTCTCGACTTTAACCTCGCGCGAATTTTCGGAAACTAATTTCGGAAAAGAAACAAATGTTTTCGGCCTCGTATCTTAATCCCCGAGAGCAGGAATTACGCTCTTGGGGGTTCGCACTGCCGCGGCTCCCGAGTAGTAGATTGCCGGGGTCTTTAATTCATTCTAATTGGTCCTGATTTCTTACGTAATTGCTACTTAAAGGTATAGGTGGGCTAACGTACAGTATTACGCGGCTTTCTACCCAGTAATTTCGCGGCCCGATTAAGGTAATAAAGGAACGGGGATAGAAATGTTCGAAAGACTTATGGTTTGAAATTTCGAAATATATTTTTAAAAGTCGAATGGGGATTTTTAATTTCAAGTTAATTACGCTCGGCGAAATGCCTGAGAAACCATTATGATGAATTATGAGTTAAGCGAATTTAATACGGAAAAATAGTCCCCGGAGCCTCGTTCAAATTTGCATTTCACGTTAAATTAACGGACGTTTCGGTCGAAATCTTTTGCATTATAATTATATAGCCGTAATATTTTAATCTTTTTCAGCGAGAGAAGGAATAAAGTGTACATTTTCATTTGATAATGCGGTTTAATAATACGGTTTTCGTATAACTTACTTTTTAGCCCAAAGCTCAATATCGCGAGTATTTTGCAGTCCAGCTGGCTGGATTACTTCCACCACTGCGGATTTGAAAATTTTAACCCCATTGGAAATCGATAACAAAAAAAAAAAAAATACCCGAAAGTCGCAAAATTGAAAATTTTTTTGTTTCCAGGCAGTAGTTTATTACTCCGCTATATTTCCGGCGACTCCCGGCAATAATAACTCCGGCTTAAAAAGTTAATACCGTTTACGCGGGAAAATAAAGAGAGGCCCAAGGCTCAGGACCCTCGACTCGAATCCGAGAGAATCTTATCGATGTAGAGAAACACGAGCACCGCCGCCGAAATTCATCATAAAATCCTGATCCGACTTTTGACATCGAGAGGGGGAGAGAAGGGGAACACTGGGCACACAAAGCCTCAAAAGGAAGCCTTTTGAAGAAGAAAGAAAGGCCTTAAAACGTAAGAGAGCATGTAGGACCGACCGTTTATTGCAGGAGATAAGTCGACCTCTTTTTTCAGTTTTTTTTTTTTTAAATCTACGAATAATAAGAGTATTTCATTGGAAACCGGCTGTACTCCGAGCGAAAGCGGATTTGGCGAGAGGAGAATTTTCAATTGATTCGCGGGAATTATGTTTAAAAGCGTCGAAATCACTTTCTCCGAATTTTGCGCGCAACTTTAATAAACTCGGTTTGGCACACTTCGCCCGATTTCCCTTATGCGCTTCCATCAAATTCGAAGCGTTCTCCAAACTTTTAAAACGAAATCGTAACGTACGTCTAAAACCTCTTACGATTCGGAAAGTTTCTAAGAATAAAGGCGCATTTTTGTATATTCAATTTTAAGACAACGTCACTCCTAATGCGAAAGTTTTATCTCTCCCTCCCCGCGTTCTAAAATATTACTTCCCGAAAAAAATTGAAAAACCACTCCGGCTTCTCTCGAACGTATCTCGCGCTCACCGTTACAATTCCCTCGCCTTTGTTCCATCGAAAAAAATGCAGCCTTCGATTAACGTTCGACTAATCGCTTCTCCGCCGAGCTCCTCGTCCCCCAGCTTCCTTTCTCATCTCGATCGGAGAGCCTGAACAAAAGGCAGATCTGTCCATTTTTATATTCCTCGCAAAAAAAAAGAAAGAAAGAGAGTCATCTCGCGAATCGGCGCTCCGCCTCTTCCGATATATAAAAACGACGCGCATAAATAAGCCCCGGCCGGAATAATGCTCGAACGACAATAATAATAATAAAAAAGAAGGGTATATATAATACCTCGATATGCCGTCGTAGCCAGCTCCGAGTCCGACGTGGTCGACCCCGGCTACTTTCCTTATGTGGTTGATGTGCGCTGAAAAATAGAAGCGCTCCGCTACCTTATCCGATCTAGATATCTCGGCGCTGATAAAAGAGAGAGAGAGAGAGGCCTCGTCACTCACCTATGACGTCGTGCATTGATGCCTTATCTCCGCAGCTGAGATGAGCGCTGTCGAAACTAACCATCACCAGGCCGCCGTTCCGCGTCTGAGGAGCAGAAGAAGCGCCGAGAGATTAGAGGACGGATATCTTTGTCTCTTTGGGGGGTGAGGGGGCTCCTCCTCATTTCGAGGCGACTTCTTTCGAGAGTCGACCCCCCTCCCCTCCCTCGAGCTTTGTTGCGGCGAGGCAACGGGGGTGAAATATTACGCTTTTTTTTTTTTCGGGGCTGCCCTTTTTTGTTCGCCGCGGACGGCGTTAAACACCACCGGAAGGTGGGCTTTAGAGCCTCGGGGTAATGGCTCCTTGTTTATGAGAGGTGCATGCTGAAACGTTAAATTTTGAATTCACCGGCGGGATTTTTTCGCGCGGGAAATTAGAGCGGAACTCTCCGGGCTCCGGGATAACGAAGCGGGTTTTCAAAGATTCAGCGGCGGGGTAATTAAGCCTTTGTTCGGAAAAAATTGAATTTTAATTTTCTTTCCAACGAGGTGATTGATAAAAATAGAGCTCGTTTTTTTTTTTTTTTTATAAAAATATAAAAATAACGAACTCGTTTGGCGTCGATACAACAATGACGCAGTTTTAGTTTTATATACGTATAAGCAGCGGAGTTCGCTGCTTTTTATTTTCGGTTCGAGCAATTATTGCAGGTTTTGATGCAATCTACGTCAATAAACGTCGCCGGGAAAAATAACTGTTTTGATAATTATGCGGAGCGCAGTTGAAGTTGGTTAAAAATAAACTTGAACCACTTTGAGCCTTCATTTAGACACTATTTTTTTTACTAACTTTTTAACGGTTTAAATTCGGGATCTTAAATATTTCATTGTTTCAAATTAAACTGCAAAAGTTTATTTATAATTGAAAATATAAAGTTGACATTCTATTGCTGTTTTCGTATTATAAATAAAAATCTTATGTTAATTTTTTAATTTTGCGCAAATATTTGCGCAGAATGCAAGTCTGAAAAACAAGCTGCACAGGAACAGTAGTAAAAACCTTATTTAGTCAGACGCCATTAGAAATATTACGAAGTAGAAAATCTTGATTTGGCTTATGAAAAAAAATAAAAAAAACTGCTCCAGATTTAAACAGTTATCAGAAATTTATATATTCAAAGTCTTTTTACAAATCTACCTTCTTTCCGAGGTAAATCAATCATACATTCCTGTTTCCGGGGTTATCGTCCTCCACCCCGGAAACAGCAAACAAACCTTTTTCAGGAAAAACAAAAAATTAAATCTCTCTTCTTTCCGAAGAACAATTAATTAAAGCAAATAATTTCTTTTTAATCCGCAAAAGGAAACCCCGTCGACCGCAAATTACCGCGACAACATCAAGACGTCCCAGAGCGGATAATGAAAGTAAAATAACTTAGAGCAAACGCGCAACAGTCTTTCCGTCCTTCCGCCGCGGCGAATTAATATAAAACGGATTCTCCCGCCTTCTCCGCTCCTCGCTCTCGAACGGTTAATTATTTGGCCTCGAGGCGGCCTCTCGCGCAATTAAAATGCTCGTTAACCGGCTCGGGGATTCGTCGCGCGTTTTATTCATTGAAAACCGGCACCTCCCCCTCCCCGATACTCGCGCTTAAATCATACACAGGACGAGCTTCTTCCTCGCGCTTACAATGCGAGGTGTGATTAATAACGCAATTTAACTTTGGAGCTTTAATCTTGCCAGGCGCGGCAAGGCGCGTGCCGAATAACTTTCTGATCTGATAGCCGCGGCCGGAAGCCGGAGAGCCGACAACACAATGCGAGTATCGCCCGGGGAAACTCGGGGGGAGGCTTGTTGTCTTCCGGACGCGAGGTGGTGATTAAATAAAAGTCTCGGGGTATAATGGCTTAAACGCGCTGTGTTTATCTTTTTTGAGCGCCGCGACGCGGAACGAGGTCGTTTCGAGCGGACGCTCTTTGATAAATAAATATATCTCGAAAGGTGTGTAAGCTTATTTTGCTGTAGCTTCGGTAAATTGAGATGTATTAAAATATAATTTCACCGTAAATCGTCGATATATCGTTTGATAAAGAAGTTCGAGTGCTACAGTAAATCAAGATTAAGTTTTTAATTTGCGTACTTCGCCGTGTAAATTTACTTATATTATCAATAATTAATTAGCAGCGATAATTTACAAGAACCGCCGTGAGTCTCGTTCAAAATGTGTTTACGTAATCTACCGACTTAATTCAAACTGCATCGTTCCGCAATATTTTAGGATAAAAGTCAGGTAATAATAGGAGCGCATAAATCTCGTTAAACTACCAGATTGTAAACCGCATTTTTCCTACACATTACAAGTGCGGGTTACGGATGCTTTGTACGGCGCGATGTTCTTTATTCGAGGATTTAAGGATTACCGCCCAACGATTACGCGAAAATCGATCCGCGCTGGTAATCGGACGACGAGCAGTTTATTTAACCTCTTAAATACTTTATGATCTGACTATCCACTGCAGCTAGTTCTACACCACCTTTCGACGGATACTCCGAACTCGAGGATAATAATAATGCGTCTCGTAAAAAAAACCGTAAGACCGCATTGTAAAGCAAGCAGCTCTCGCCTGGAGCATATCCATCGAAATCCGGCAACTACGTCAAACGACCCGTCCTCGCCGCGAGGCAAAATATCCAAAACTAAATCCAGCGCCCGCCGGCGGCCTCGTTAAACCGCATCCCGCACACAGAGAGAGAGAGAGAGAGAGAGAGAGAAAAAAACAGCAGGCGCGTCATCAAAACAGGCGCGTAAACTCGAGCGGAGCCCTGCCGCATATCTCTTTCAAGTATGCACTGCCTCGGCGCTTGACAATTTACACGTCTGACGAATTTAGCCTCCTCCCCCCCGCCGCAATCCGAGCCCGCGGGTCGCGCGGAGAGAGGGAGAGAGAGGCGGGCCGCGAAATTTGAAATTAAAATTCGCGCGGCGCCAGTTGCTCGGGAGAGCCGTTACGTGCTTCCGCGAGCGCGGCGACTCTCCAGACGCGCCGCCCCGGGGAATCAAATTTATTCGCAGAGGCCGAGAGAGAGAGAGAGAGAGACCGACTAAATAGTCGCGAGAGCTCCTTTTTTTTTCTCCCCGAGCCTTTCGAGAGGGACGGATGGATGCTGAGCGTGAGCTGAATGCTTTCCTCGGCCGCTGAGGGGCGGAGGAGGCGGCGGCCCTTTCGTCGTTAAGTTTGTAATATTGATGGGAGGGGGGTGGGACGGGCTTTGGACTGTCGAGATTTTTTTCGGATGTCGTGATTGGGAATAATTAATTGGGTTTACTCTAAAATGAAGTTTGGAAGTGGGAAATAGTGTATAAATACGTATGGTGTAAAGTACTAATTATATGTAATAAGTCGTAACTGAAGAATATTGAAAAGAGCGAATAAATAGTATACCGTGATTCTTTATTGTACGATGTAAAATGAATAAAATAAGGGTATTTCAATATTTTACGTCGCACGTAAAAATTCAAACCACATTAAATTCACAATAAATTTCCATTTAAGATTCAAACGGAATAAAGCATAAATTATGTTAAAATGAAATTCATATAATAAAAATGATAACTTTTATATCGAGCAAAGGACGCAGAGGCAAAGGACATCGGCGATTTAATAAAAATGTGAAAAAGCCCCCCCGCCGTTCGCTTTACGCCCGACTTTTCGACATTTACATTCCGGCCGTTTAATTTTAATTTCATTACATAATGCAATCCGCAGCGAACGAAAGCTTTCCGTCCCGCTTCGATAAATAATCCGATCGTAATTTAAACAGACCCGATATTTCATTTGAAGCCCTCCGAGGGCATCGAGGCAAAAAAAAAAAAAAGAAAAACCAGGCGGGAGGGGATGAAAAATTCACTCGAATCGCGCATCTAACAGGTTGAATATTTAAGCGCCGCATGAAGTTTAAAGCAGATTAGGTCCTGCTTGCCGCGATGATGTCTCGACTATGCCCGGGCAACTTTGCCGGGCTTACTGCGTTATTAATATTGCATTACGGCGGCGTTAGACACTGATTTCGGACAGGTTCGGAGGGCGGTTATGTATATTTTACGCGGGAGCGCGGCGTTACAGCGCGATTTTTGGAGTTTCGGCCGCGCCGAGCGGAGGACTTTTTTAAACATTGAATTTGCGGAAACTTTGATGGCCTTGGATTATGTATTCCGTTCGAAAATTCGAGGCTTTTACGAATTTGTAAAACTTTGGCGTTTCAATTCTTCGGTATATGGAATTGAATTTTTAACTTGTCAAATGAAATTTTCGAAATGCACGTTATTAATTTTATTTATTAAAGAAACGAAGTAAGCTCAAATGGGGTAGAAGCTCTTTACGAGGCTGCCAGATTTTCGAAAATCTCCTCGGTGACTTAAAGTCCGTAATGCTTTTGGAGCTCCTATATCTAAGCTGCGATCCCTCGAGATCTGAGTCAGGATATCACAAAATGATCCGCCTTCTGTCGCCGCTGAAAATCATGAATTTGCGTGAACCCTTCCGTATAAAAGGTACGTCAAAAATAAAACATCTTCGGTTAATAATAAAAGTCGACGGTATAACGACGACATATTCCGTTTATCGATATAACCCGTTCCGAAGGCAAAGTTTCTCCGTGTTCATAAAAATAAAATAAGCCTCGCGACGAACTCGCCGTAAGAAAACGACGAAGCGAAAGCAGCGCGTCGGCAAAATAAATCGGGCGCAATAATCAGCGCCATCTCTCCTCTCCTTCCCCCGCCGAATAAAGCACTCGGCGCGCTAAAAGAGCCCGATCAAAATTGTTTCTCCTCGGAAGTACAACACTCTGCGCCCGGTTGCAAGGGAGCGACGAAAAAAAAAAAAAAATTCCGCAATCTCCTCTTCCGGGCCGAGAGACGGATTCAAGAAGGAGTCAGCGGAGACAGGAACAATGGCCGCCGGGGAAAAAGGACAGAGAGAGAATAAATAGGACAGCGAAAATGAACCAGGGAAAGGGGGGAAAAGGAGGCCTGGCGACGACGCAGCTTCTCCCCTGCCGGCTTTTGGGGGAGTGGGAAAGGAGACGGAGAGGATTGAGTTAAAGCTGTATTTGCGGACCGAGTCAAAAATAGTCCGCGCCCGAGCTTCTGCTCGCGCCGCCGCCTCTTGGAAAGTGATAGATAGTTTCTTTAGCGGGTTTTGCGAGCTTTGTGCATTGTGCGCGCGTCGGGAGAGGGGACTCGCACGCTCGGCTAAACGCCTCGAGAGAGGCGGCTTTTTTCGCCGGCGGGGCCGCCTTTTCAGGTGCGATAATGAAACAATGCGTTCTCGGGGATTGCTTGTTTAACTTTTCTTTTTTTCCGGCGCAGCGGGGTACTTTTGAGTTCAACTCGGGGGTTATAAATGCATTAAAAATTGACGGAATAAATTGAGATTCTCGAGGCAGATCATCATTCAGTCATTTACCGATGTTTTTCCGAGAGAGTTAAAGCGAATTATTAACTTTTCAATTACGAGGCTCGGAATATATGCACTCTTTAAAACGCAATAAGTGAAAACTGAAAAGTCCCGGGTAATTGGCCTTTATTGTTTAACTTCGCGAGCTACCGGAAGGAGCCGGGGAGTTCCGACAATAATTGAAATAAACGAGAAGTCGTTATACTCGAGCAAAGATTAAACGTCTAACAACGGGGGTGGAAAAAAAATTTTAATATCCCTCTGCAAACTATATATGAAATAGTTTAGTTCATTAGGAATGATTGTAAAGTTAGACGCGTTTAGAGAGATACATTTAATTTAAGTTAAGCTCGCGCGGAGCAGTAAGTAAGTTCTCCAGCGCAACCCCACTCAGCCACCTCCTCCTCGCCGAGCACAAATGAATTTCTCGAGTGCTTCGAAGAAAGTTCTTACATAATTACTGAAGTACTTTTTAGCTAGAGAGAGAGAGAGCGAGAGAGAGAGAGAGAGAGAGAGAGAAAGAGAGAGAGAGTAGAGCTAGGAGAGAAGTATTCCCTTTAAACGCGGTGGTAATGGGGGGCTATTTGTAGTAAGTCCCTCCTGAATTAGATAATTATATTGTAAGAACCCGGAGAGCGGTTTTCTAGTGCGCGGCGCCTCGTTTTTTAACAGCGGCCCTTTTTCCGGCCGAGCGAGCCGCGCGCGGTTTTACATTTTTAACGCCGGAGCCCGGCGTTAGTGGCCGCGCGCGCGCTCGGAAAAATTAAAATTTGAAAGGTGAAATGGAATGCGCGGGATTACGCGGCTGATTAATGGTTATGCCCCCCCTTCTGACTCTTTTAATGCCGTCAAGGCGGAAGATTAAATTTATTTACCGCTACGGGTTGCGCCGAAAATCTGCGTCGGCTCGGGGAAAGGGAAAGATTTTGGAATTATTTTTATAGTGGCTTGTATGACGGCTGTATTTAATTGATTTGTTGAACGATTTTAATGGGCAATGAGTTATTGTTCAGTGTTTTTTCGATTCTAAAAAAGAGCGTAATTTTAGTATATTTTTGTTGAAATTTTCAGTGCTTTTGAAAACAGGAATTTCATTTTGCGGAAATTATAATTAGGAGTCTAATGGATTATAAACCTTGAAATTTATTAGACTAAGGGCATTCTCGGGTATCGCGCGAGATATTCGTATTTCGAACATCAGGTCTGAGAAATATTTTTAATAAATTATTCAAAACATTCTTTACTTTTATATTGATAATAATGTAATAATAATAATAATAATTATAATAATAATAATTCTTAGCTTGTTTTGTAGTTGTAAACGATAAATTGCTATTATTTCTTGTCATTATCAAATAACAAAATATATTTGCTCATGAATATTTCAGCGTACTGATATTTTATCTTTTAAAATGATTATCCAATTGTTTTTATTTAATTTAGACCTCAATTTTAGCTAAAAAGCGCTCCATTTAAAACACACGTTAACCAGCCCAACTGGTTAACTTTCTACCAGGTAATGGATTCAACCCTAATTTTTTCCAAGCCGCGAACCTCCCCGAAAATATTCACCCCCACTCACCAGATTCCTGAGCACGTCGTCGGGCACGTTGCTGGACGAGTTGCAGAGGGCCCTGGCCGCGCTGTGCGAGAAGACGACCGGCGCCGTCGAGACGGCCAGGGCGTCGCGCATCGTCCTGATCGAGACGTGCGACAGGTCGACCAGCATGCCGAGGCGGTTCAGCTCCCGGACCACCGCCTTGCCGAAGCTGGTCAGCCCGTCGCTGTAGAAGCCCAGCGTCACCAGGTCCTTGTCCGGGTCGTCCGCTATCGCCGAGTCCGCCCTGGAAACGGGGAAGCGAGGCTTTTTTAAGAAATGTTTTATTATTTGTCTGCGAATGTGAAAACGACGTCCTTTGTTTGGCGGAGGCATAAATTTATTGACAAAATTTATTCGAAAAATAGACGAGTAATAAAAGAAAATGAAAAGTTTTTACGTTCGAATTCATTCGCGTAAGGATGAATGGCTATTTTAGAAATTTACGATGCATCAGTTTGAACTTCCATAACGGAAACCGATATGATATCGCTCGCTAAAGATAAAGAAACCGCGGAACTAAAAGCAACCCGTCCGTCCCAAAGAAGATACATTAAAGATTTACGATACTTCAAAAATAGAATTAATCGAATCCAGCCGTACCGTTTGCCGCATTCAAAAGGAGGCAATCAAAGTAAGCGCTCAACATTTTCATCCGGTTTATTTGCAAGATATCCAAAGCTTAAAAATAAAATCCGAGCAACATCTAAAATCGCAGAAACGATTTCCTCGGCGGCACTCAAAATCCGGAGAAACAATTCCAGCCGTTCTGCTCAATGCTCAGCGGGGCCGTTTCAGTCATAAACCTCATTGTATCAATACGCGCGGCGCAGCTAAAAAAAGAGAAAAAAAGAAAAAAAGCACACAATGCTGCAGGGCAATACAGCCTGCAAAGGGCATTTATGAAACGCACTTAATAATTTTCCCGACGCTTCGTAAATCTCGACATTGTTACACGAGCCGCTGAGCCCTCGCGGATTATTAAAAAAAATTCATGTCCCGACCGAAGTTTCCTTTCCTCCTCCCCCTCTCCCCCCTCGCCGTAAAATATTGCCTCTCTCCCTCCGCGCCCCGCGGCGGCGGCTGTCATGAAAAATGTTGAAGCGGACGACGTCGCGCACTTCCCGGTGTTGATTTTGAAAAGGAGGTCGCCCCTGGAAAGGCATTTAAATAAAAGGACTTCCTTAACGGCACGGACTTACCGAATCGATGATGAAACTTTTCGAGCAGCGCGAAATTGTATAATAAGAGCCGGGAACGTTCGGCGAACTCGGAGAAAGATTATTTCGAGGGTCGTGGAGATTCTTCGCGTTTTTTAAGTTTTTACGGCGCTTGTTGAACTTGTTTTTTTTTTTAATCTTTTGGAAAATTATTTTAAACTGAATCTTTTTAATTTTCGATTTTTCTTTCAATCTTGAAGTTTCCTTGTTGTAATATTGCATGATAATTGTTGCTTACAATTTTTATTGACAATATACAATTTAGGAAAGTTAATTTGGACTGCTATGAGTTTATTAATAGAAAAAGAAGACTCACACATGCGATTCATTTATTATAAAAAAATATATATATAAAGTTTATGAAACGTATTTAAATTATATTGAACAATGAATTTATGTATAATATTTTCAACTGCCAAAATTATGCAATTTAATCACCACACGTTAGAAAGACACAGTTCCTTCGAAAACACCTACACGGAGAAAAATTTTCTAGTAAAAATTACAATAGTACATTTTAATTTGATCACAGACTGTAAAAATCCTAAAA
>JAWWEO010020097.1:0-11343 GCA_035582975.1 Ormyrus labotus | reverse complement strand
AACGTACTTTCGCCCAGGGATAGAGAAAAATATTATTTCTTACACGGGAGTAAAATGGAACTGCCGCACGAACGTGATATGACGCCCGAGGCGAAGCCGAGGTTCCATTTTCCCCCCTTGTAAGAAAATCTACTATTTTTTGGATATACATTTATATATATCTACGTATATACGTGCATACTTACAAATATAAGTGTATAAATACATCTCTAATGATTAGCACAATTATTTACAGATATTATTTTAAATTGCAGATTGTTTCAATCCTTGGATTTTAATTTTTTCAGTTTTCCCTGTATGTACATTCCAATGTGCATTGGGTCTGAAAGGGTAAAAATAAAAAAAGCGATTTAAATCCAAAACGCATGCATAAAGCAAGGTTAAAAATACCATCCCGCGGATAAGCGAAAATCCCATACATTTGAAGAAGTAATCGCGCAGCCGAATGTTTCGCCAAACTTTTTACGCAATTTAAACATCACATCCGTCCCCGTTAGCGTCAAGCACCAAAGCAAAAAAGCCAACTGGCAGCGAAATAATTAAAGCCTCGAAATATCCAAAAAAAAAGGGTACAAATTCGTTCGCTGAGCAGCGCTAAAATCCGGCCAAGTTTAGGAAATTGCGCGCGAGCGCCGAGGCCGAAATTGCAAATTCGCGAGCAGGACGCATAACTTTAATTAAAACAGCGCGCGAAAAAGATACAAAGCGCGCGTTGACGCAATTTAAATTTCATTATGTCGGCACGCGCGCATTCCTAATAAAGGAGAGAAACCGAAAGAGAGAGAGAGAGAGAAAGAGACAGAAGTCGCCGAGAACGAAAATGGGCGAAAACAAGAAGCCGATCACTGAGCGAATTTATGTTTTGACGGGTGGATGGAATTTCACTTTGACGCTGCGAATATATTATTCGTTTTTTGTTTTTAAATGCAATCGTCAAAGTGGAATGAGCGTCAGAAAGGTTCAGGGTTCGGAGTACTGAGTTTTTATTCGTTCGTTTAATCGCAGTTCTTTTTCGGCCGGCCATTGTACATTAATGAGATTTGTAAAGCAACCGCAAGTTTTATTTCAATATTTAGGGATTTAAATGCATTGCATGCAACGGTAGAACAAAAATAAAAAATTCAAAATTATGCATATATCGACATTCTATTTTTCTAAAATATAAGTCGCTTCTAAATTATTTTATAAATTCTATACATACGTAATATATTCCATGTTTATTTTTATAAACTAGCATATTCAAGCAAATTGTGTTTACTAGTGTTCTTTATTATTTTATTGATAAAGTAATGCAGTTTCGATGTTAAAGTATTCATTTTCTAAAATAACGTTGCTTTTTGTGTACAAATTAAACATTTATAATTGCACCTTTTTATCGACGTGCAAGAAATATTCTACGTATCATACATAATATACGTCACGTTTATTGCAGTAATTTTAATAATACTCCATTTTAATTATAACGAAATTCAGAGGCTTGAAAGTACCCTCCATCAAAGGTTTTAATTAAAAGTTTTAGCTGCCATCGAAAATATTATAACTTTCAAATTATTATCTCATTAAAAAAAAAAAAAAAAAAAAAACAAGTCATCAAAACGCGTACAAGTAAAAAGTTTTTACTAATTACAGTTTGAAATCTTACAAGCTGCGAATCCAGATAATCCCCCGCAGTCTCTAGGAAAGCGCGATAACAGTCACCCATATTTCGAAATGCCCGCGAACCGCGGAATTTCGGCCGAAAAAGCGTAAAACGAGACGGGGCTGCTTCGGCAAATGATGCGCGCGTAAATCAGGCCATCAGCCGCCCGCCGAAATGAAATTCGCGGCGAGCTTTGAAAGCGCGGAGATAATACGTCAAAGGCCGGCGCGCGGTGCTTTTTTTCCACTCGCCAAATATTTACGCGAATGAGGTCGCCGTTAATGCCGCTGTTAACGGGGAAAAAAGCAGTCGCGAACGCGCGTGTAAACGCGAGGGAGGCAAATCCCGGGGAATTAAGGCTGAGGGGGGAAAAAGGAGGCGCGCGAGAATCGCGGCTTATCGGTCGGCCCTTTTTTGCCTCTCGCGATGCGGGAATATGAGTTGCGGGGGGTTGCGGATGTGTCCATGTCAGTTTGCGGTGAAAAAATAAGATTAATGGAGAGGTGAGCGGGGCTGTTTCGTGAAGGTGAATGGGGGAAGAAAGTGCTTTTTGAAAGGATAATTTACATTGGGTCTGTGGGATATGCCTTTCCTTTTATAGTTATTATACTTGGTTGGAAAGACAAGTTTTGGATTTATCTTTTTTTTATTCTAGATTTAAGTGTATATTTGTACTTATCGCGGGTAGTGATATAATTCAGTTATTATCTGTAATGTAAGTAGTTTTTAAAAAAATTTAAACCGAGACAAATAACGACAAATGAAAGCCCGGTTTATCACATTACGTACTTGAAATGTATTGCGGACATTTTTATAATCTCTTGTAAAAGCTCATAAAGCACCCACGTGTAAATAATAAAAGTAAACGGAAAAGGCAGTTAAAATAATTTTTCTACACACTTTATGATCCAATGTTTTTATGAAATTTTTATACCTTTATTATTGCGGTTCTAATAATTTAAAATTAAAGTTTTAATATCTTGTAATTGCAGTGAGTGCTAATAAATATTTTTAATGAAAACAAAAATGCATTAAAGTATAATAATTTTTTTAATAAACCGCGTAAACTACTTATCAAATTCCCAGATAAAACAATATCAAATTTCTAAAGCTTATACGATTTATCAACGCGATGAAAATGGATCTATAAATTTATTTAAATTGTTTGGTTCAAAAAAGCCTTGAAGTATGAATTCATAAAAAAAAGCTGTAGAATTGTTGCGGTTTTATCAATCACATTTCCAATAAATTGTTAAGAATAGTACGATCATAGCATAAAAATTTAATAAAAAACAATTCGTTACATTGCTCACCACCGTTATTTTTAGAATCTGAATATTCACGTAGCAGTCACATCAATATCGCCGTCAATTTAAAATTATCCTAATCCCCACAATATAAACTTCCACATCGCAATCCCTCGGAATCGTATCAGAAAAAGCAGTTCTTGCAATTCTCCCGCTGTCAGTGGTCCCTCTTCCCCGGCTGGCATCCCATGACCATGACATTCCCAGGGGAGTATCGCGTTGCGCGGAACTCCGACCCGGACAATTATAAGTTCCGGCGTTGGATACACAGCGTCAAAGTGAACTCTCCCGCTCGTCGTTATAAGCGCGAACGTTAGCGTTTATTGTACCCGGGCGGTCCAACTTTCCTACGAAAACCAAGTTCCGCGCGTTCTTCTCGAACTGCCCTTCGCGCGCGAGCAAAGTTTTTAGAGGAGAGAAAAGCGCAGCGACGTCATTTAACGAGTTTCATTGAAAGGGGCCGAGTCGCGAGCTTTTTCTGCGGAGAACGAACGGGCGCCGTTGTTGCGACGTGGCTTCTTGTTGATTTTTATTGGGGTGCAATTATTACGATGCTGTAGTTGTACGACTTGAGGGGCGGTTTTTGTAAGGAGCAAGTTTCAGAAGCGGAAGATTTAGTTAGGCCGATTTGCTTTTTGCTTTCTCATAGCGAAAGCTTTGGATAGGTGAAATTTTTCGAATCTCATATTTTGACGTAGAAGCACATTTTTAGATTCAGAGAGTCCAAAAAAGTAGTTTTTAAAAAAATATCCGGATGTACGTACGTACGTATGTAGTTCCCCCCGAACTACTTTTAAACGACACCGTGGATTCGCTTCAAATTTCGCGCACAAGTTTTATTTCATTTTTGTGAGGGGGCTTGAAAATTTCAAGTACTTCTATAGATTAGTTTTTACTTTATCGTCAATTTTCGATTTTTGAAAAATTTAATTTTTGAAAAATTTTAATGATAGGATTGACATATTTTAATCCAACAAAAAACATTTTAAAGAGCATAAAAATATCTATGATTTCAGAGAAAAAAAATTACTTTAGTTATTATGGTTCTTTTGTTTTTAACAAAAATGTGTGTTTTTTTTAAAATGATTATAACTCTTAAATTAAATTATCAATTGCTCTGAAAAAATTTTTGGTAATTAACAATATATAGAACTATAATCTATATAAATTTCAAGTGATTTTGTCAATTAGTTTTTGAGAAAAAAAGCTGAAAACTGAAAAAATGAGATTTCTACGTCCAACGATTACGGAAGTAAAAAGACTTCAATTCAGTTGAAATTTTGAGAAAAGGTAGATCTTTTGTATTGTAAAAGGTTTTTTTTTACTTTAAAATGCATAGAGTAGATTTAGATTTATCTTGACAAAGATTTTGTTGCTTGATAAGTTTATTTAAATCGCTTGCCGAATTTAAAATAAAGAATAATTTTTAGTTATTTAATTATCTCATTAAGTAATAAAAATGTATGTCTAAATTTATGTATGTCTCGTTAGATCCCAATTGAAAATTTATTTAAATGCACTTTGCAAAAGAAGAGTTTAAGGAACAAAGTCATAAAATGTAGCCAAACTTAGTTGATACGAAAATGTCAAAATTAGCAAAGTTCCGGGGAAATACAGGGCAAGTTACGAAATCAGTAGAGTACGCCGAGCTGCGCCAGACAGTGGCAGCTGTGCTGTACTATTAAATAACAGTTCTGCGGCTACTTATTGGGAAAATCGAGTTTGCCTTAGCGGCCGGATAGGTTCGCTGTCTGCGAGTGCCAAACGAGGCCGAAAAACAAGAACACCGCGAGTTCAAGCGAAACACCTGTGCTGCGACTTTTTTTTGTACTTTTGACCTGCCTTCAAATTAATTTCAGAAAATTAAAATCGATAAACCGAGAAACTTTTTATAGAAGGGGCAATTTATTGTTTTTCAATTAGCCCAATTTATGACTTTAGCAACACGATTTTGTATTAATAGTCTGGTCATAACAAGATTATGCCTATAAATTCCGTTATCGTTTTTTTAGCACACCACACCCATTCTAGAGTAGAGTAACTAGTATAACGCAATTGCGCTCATGCCGCCACTCAGTTCATCTGATTTGACAACTGACCAAATCATAATCAGTTTCAATCTTTATGCTTTTTCAGAATTTCGGTGTAGCGCGTTACCGAATTTTCGACTTAAATGCAGTAATAACAGAGGAAGGAAACGTCTCTATTCAAATACTAAAGCTGTCTCGGAAGCTTAACCGTGTCTGCAGTCGTCGAGGAACAGTGACACGACACTCAAGCCGCGCACATAGAGCTTGTATACACGGGGAAAATCGGGCGCTCGCGCAGAGTACTTTGACGCACCAGCTACTGAACCTCCGGGGGGAAAAGGGAAGAGCACGAAGGAGAATAAAAGCCGACATCGGGTCAGACTTTTCTCTCTGCAAACTGCGCCAGGCCCTCGAAGCTTCTCTGAAATTCGAATTAATGCAAAACCGAGTCTAAGTAGTTTATTAGGCCGGGAAAAGAGCTCGAGGGAAGTAGTGGCTTTTGTTTTTCGGATGCCTCCTTTTCCAGTTCGCGAGGTTTCGAGCGGATCGCAATACGCAAGTTTTCCGGGGTTTCGCGTCGACGTTTTGCTTGCTTCGACTTACGTAAAATCGTTTGCTGCTTCGGAGTTGAGCCGTGTTGAAGCGGACGTTTTTTTTTATGATTTATGGCTGAGGAAAGGATCGAAAGCAGATGTGTATTATTGATAGTTTGCGCGATTCAATTTCTGTGCATCAATAAATTTGAGTAATACTTCGGCTTGGCGCGAAATTTCTTATATGTAGATCTTCGATTTGAAAATTTTTAATCTGCATCAATTTGTGTTTATGTTTAAAATAATCAATATTAAGCAGAAATTGTAAAATTTCCTTATACGTTGATAAGTTTAAATTTGTGGCGCGAGACACACCGCAATTTATACTTTTGTACCCATGCATCAATATCTCCCATGTGGTTTTTAAGAGTCTAATTTATTAGAACGTCCCACAGATTGAGGAGAGATGAGAACATATCAAAAGTATTAGCTCGGCAAGATTATTAGAGTTTTATTTTTATTAAAATTAATTTTGTATAGTCATTTGTACTTACGGAAGTAAGGTGTTACAGGTGAAGCTTTCCAGCTTTACTGTAAAATTATGGACTTACCTGAAACATAAATAGAGTAATAATTAAATATTTAATCAAAATCTAAAGTATAAAACATAGAATATCCAATATTTTCTTTGAAAAAACATGTCACAAGTTGAAAAATTTACGGGTACCCCAGTTAATTTTTTAAAAATAAGCTGTAAAACTTTTTGAATTGAAAAGGCAACATCACGATCTAAAAATTATCGCAGTTCCAAGATCCAGCTTTGAAACTTTTATACACTAAGTATACTTTAGAAACAAATTTTTCCAGGCATGTAATAATATTAAAATTTGAACATTAAACCAAACATCAGAAATAATTCTCCATCCATACTTTAACGTCAGATTTTCAAAGGATTCGCAAAACGTGCCGGCATTGGCCGAAAAAGCGGAAAGCTGAAAGAAATAAATTCTTCACGCAGAAAGAGAGAGAGAGAGAGAGAGAGAGAGAGAGAGAGAGAGAGAGAGAGAGTTACTATATCAATTTACATGTAAGTGTTATGTTAAAAAGTTGATTTTTTAGCATATACTTGATGCATCATATAAAGCTTAATTAAACTTAATTGAGCTTATTATGCATAAATTTCATGTATTTTAGTTGTAATATATTTCTTACGATTCCTCGCTTTTTTTAGTCCTAACAGGTTTTACCTGGAGTGTGCATTGAGGTTAACCATTATGTTTGTTTATTCTTTGAAGGAAAGTGTAAAATCATTTAATGTTTTAAAAAAAAAACACTCCTGGACCCAGTGCTATTATTACAAAGCAGGTAAATTTTAAAGTTCTATTATCGTTTCAAGCTAAAAGGAACTTCCATTTATCTGTTTCAGGTCCCCTTAAGCCAATACTAGGCTTTACTTTTTCGTCTTTTTCCTTTCTCATAGAGAAAGTTTTATATCGGTGAAATTTTTCGAATCTCATATTTTGACGTAGAAGCACATTTTTAGGTTCAGAGAGTTTAAAAAAGTAGTTTTTAAAAAATGTAGCTCCCCCTTAAATACTTTTAATCGACGCCGTGGATTCGCTTCAAATTTCGCGCAACAAATTTCATTTCATGTTTGTGAGGGGGTTAAAAATTTCAAGCACTTCTAGAGATTAGTTTTTGTTTTATCGTCAATTTTCGATTTTTGAAAATTTAATTTTTGAAAAATTTTAATGATAGGATTGAGATATTTGAATCGAATGAAGATCATTTTAAAGAGCATAAAAATATCTATGATTTCAGAGAAAAAAAATTACTTTAGTTTTTATGGTTCTTTTGTTTTTAACAAAAATGTTTTTTTTTTTTTTTTTTAATTATAACTCTTAAATTAAATTATCAATTGCTCTGAAAAAAAATTTTGGTAATTAACGATATATAGAACTGTAGTCTATACAAATTGCAAGCGATTTTGTCAATTAGTTTTTGGGAAAAAAGCTGAAAACTGAAAAAAATGAGATTTCTACGTACTACTTTTTGTTTTATAACGATTTTAAATTATATATGGTTTTGCAATTATATATATAATATATTACATTAATATTATTAATATTATTATTATTATTATTTTATTATGAATGTTTATAATAGTTTCAGCAATTTAACTTTAATTAATAATTTTCATATGTTTTTTTTATTTAATTAAGATTTTTATCTTACTTTGGAAACATTGGAGGAACCTATCATGATTATGTCATATAATGTAGTGAAAAATTCATAGTCTTATGAACGAACTAAAAAATTTTAGTACTTGGAAATCAATTGATGAATCATATAATATCGCCTAATTTAACATGACACGTAAGACGTAGTGTTAAATTCGTTGATAAATTTTAACTTAAATTTCAGCTTTTATAAGATAATAGTAATTAATTCATAACATCCATTTATAATATAAATTAATTGTTTCATTGTTTTTATGTTCTCTATGAAAAAGCATTGTGCCAAAATCGTTTCGCAGGGTTTTTGATATTGTTACATGACGTTTTAAATTTTTACGACCAATAAAATTAAACGACCAATAAAAATACGACCTACAAAAAACCAATAAATCAAAGAAAACTATTAAGACCATAACACTAAAAGACCCTAAATAAACAAGACCTAAACTAACGATTTTACACTAAAATTCGGGAAGGCAGAAAAACTTGACCGACCAACACCGTAACGACCCGACCTTGAGAGAAAGCGCGCAGCATCTATAAAGGGAATCGGGCCTCGAGGAAAAGGAAAAGGAAAAGGAAAAAAAACTCACACTAAAAACTTTCCCTTGAGGGAAGAAAAACGGGAAAACATTAAAAAGAAAAAACTGATTTATTAAATCTTTTCGCGCAATACAAATAAATAAAAATCCATGAAAATCTTTTAATACCGAATCGCAATAATGACCAAATAATTAAACAATAAAATTAGGACCGAAGCCAAAACCGCGGAATTAAATTATAATAGTAAATGAAAAATCTAAAGTCGAAAGAAAGTTGTACGCGCGCCGAAGCAGACCAAAAGGAATGCGCTTATCGCGCGAAGTATAGGGTTGCTTCCGCCGCGACTGCTCGCCCGAACGACCATGCGCGCTTATAAGCGCACAAAAATTATACGCGTAAGAGCGAGAAAGAAGGAAGACAATTATATTTTAAGTGACCAAAGCTGACAAACGACTAAATTTACCAAAAAATTTATTAACACACTACACTCAATCGACCACAAAAACTATTAAAAATTCAATATAATATAATACAATATAATATAATTCAATATATAAAAATTCAATACTTTCAATATTAAGTCAAACATTGATTAAATAAATAAACTTCGCGACTACTAAAAGAATTGAACTATTTAATTCAATTATTTATTTTAATTACAACTAAAGACCAAAGGGGAAATTAGGAAATGACCATTGCTTGCTTTTGCAATTAAAAGATTAAAATCGACCATCTACATATATATCGTATGTATGCGTGCACATCGGTGAACCTAGGGCCCGAGAGGGGAAGTCCGGTCGAAGCACAGCGCTTCAGCGCGGGGGAAGAGAGCGCGAAGGAAGAGAGGGAGGCAGCAAGACCGAAGCATAGCGTTTCTAAGCCAGAGGAACGAATAGAGGGAGGGCCTAAGACCGAAAGAAAGACCGAACGGGGAGAGATGTTTACGCTGCATTTCTCCCCTATTTAAGATAAGACCCGAAAGCGCCCGCTCTCTTGACCTCCACCGCCGCATCAGTACGAGCCGTGCGTTCGAGCTGCAACCAAGTTAAGGAAGTTTGTCTAAGTGAACATAGTGTAAGACCAGGAGCGAGGAGCTGCAACCGAGCTGGGAAAATTCGTTCGAATCCAACCGATTACCGAGAGTAAACGTGAAATGTAGTGTGGAGGACCAAACAGCAAAAGGGTATAAGTTTAAATAAATCAAACATTCAATTTCTCATTCTCTCTCTCTCTCTCTCTCTCTCGCGTGCGCAGTGCGAAGTCGTTTTCGCATCGCGAGGGCCCGTACGGGACTGATCGAGACCCCCGGCTCTGTGAAGAGCACTTGTGCATTTCGTAGTTGTATAAAAATTTATATGAATAAAAAAATGTAGACCAACATACAAAAGGCATAACATTTTTATTTGTTACTAACGTAACAGATATAGTGTTGTATTTCAAATATTATTATAAAAGTGTAGTTTGTAAGTGCTGTTATAGATGTGCATTTTCAGCAGTGTGGCAGCGTTATTTCATATTACAGAGACATACTGCTTTGAACATCATACGCATAGACAAAAAGTAGTCTACAATTATTGGGGAGAAAATCATTATGAAATTCTGGATTTAGTAATGATTCTGATATTATTTGACTAATGCTGAAGTGCAGTGTTCGACAAAGAAGTGCCTCAAATGTCTGCAGAAGAGTCCAGTTCTCTTTTCTTTATAGCATTAGAGTGCTAGAAGAACATATTTAATCAACTTTAATCATTAAATAAAAGTGGTAATAATAGTTTAAGAAATTAGAGCTGTGCCGAGTATTATATTTTTAGAAGAAAGTAACAAGTTCTTTTATTGTTGTTTTCTGAAATCTTTGGTTTTTAGGAGTTTGGTGTCAACTCCACTTTTAACCTCTACGTTGAATGTATTGACATGAAATAGGACTGAAAATCTTTATTTTTTATGTTATTTAGGGTCAACACTATTTTTTAATGCAATTTTTTTGATTCAGTATTTTAAAATTAAGAATAACTAAAAATTTTTTTAAATTTAATAACATTTGTCAATCTTTGTCAGTTTTTCTTAATTTAAAAATACTAAATGAAAAAAATTACTTTAATGAAGAGCTTTTTGGCTCTAAATAACATCAAAAACAAAAATTTTAAGCTCTGATGTTGACGCCAAAATAAAAAATTTGAGATTGTAATATCTCTGAATTAAATGGGCCTACCGACTTCTGTCTGAGCTCAGTTGATTAAGAATGAGCTATATTTTTATTACATCCATAGTAAAAACTATTACTAATTTAAATTTCTTTTTTACAGGTCGTTTTGGTAATGGACAAATATATTCGTTATTATCAATTTTAACGTAAACACAAATAGTAAAAATATTGTGAGTTAGAACAGTCACTATTTCTTCCTTTGTAAATAAAATCTTTTTCATTGCTTCATAATTCCCATGAAAACGTTCATGTAATTGTACTATTTGATAGACGGTAACGTTTTTATTTTCTTCTATTATTTCTTACAGCTAAAATGGTACATGTTTGTTCAATTTTTTAGTCGATGAAAATTTATTTGGTATATTTTTGCACTGAAAAAAAAATTTGCTAAATTCAAATAAGGCTTACTTGCCTCAAGTAAATTATTTTCTTGAATAGTTGTAAAGAAATATTTATTTGATTTTATACATTTCATTTACTTGAAATAAATAAATATTTATTTAAGCTAATAAAATATTTTTTTGAACCTAACAATTATTTTTTTGGTTCAAATAAATATTTATTTAAATCAGAAACTCGTTTTTCAGATTCAAATAAATATTTATTTGAACCAAATAAATGTTTATTAGAAAGAAAAAATTATTTAATAGAATCAAAGAAGTGTCTTTTTGACGATAATAAATATTTATTTGTGAGGAATAAACTTAAAAAAAAAAAGAAACTTTAAAAAAATATTTTTTTGGTTTTAGTAATTGTGCATTTTTTATATAGGTGTAAGGATAGAAGGATGCTTTTTAAGAAACATTTTATAAACAATTTTTAGACTTAACGGTTTACAATCTCGCAAATAA
>JAWWEO010020096.1:0-11347 GCA_035582975.1 Ormyrus labotus | reverse complement strand
AAAAGAGCACATAACTTTTGAAAAATCGAGCGTTAGGCCGAACGGACGCGGCTTCCTTCATATTTTAATATTAGAAAGCATATCCCAAAGTTACAGGAAAATCCATTACCCAAATGTGGTACACTCTCCTTGTAAGAGGTTCATTAACCATTTCGAGTTCCAACGCATTTCGATTAATTTCATTTCTATTTTGATCATTTTCATTTTGCTCTATTGCATTTTCATTTTGATTCATTACATTCTTATTTTCATTTATTTCGTTTTCAACTTCTACATTATTTGGTGCGTTATTTTGAGTTTCTAAATTATTCGCTACATTGTTTTGATTTTCTAAATTATTTACTACATTGTTTTGATTTTCTTAATTATTTTCAGGGTCATCAACAGGCAGATAATTGTCTATTTGTTCAGGTTCTTTCATTTCAAGCGCGGATTCAAAAATACATCTTTGAACAAAACATCTCTGTGTTTTTCTATTTTATTATTTTCAAACATTAAAATTCTGTATCCTTTTGTACTTCGCTTTTATGCTTTAGAAAATACAAATTAACATAACTTGAATAATCATCTTTAAACAATAAGAAATATTTAGATCCACCAATAGAATTAACTTACATCGGTCCACAAAGATCTGTATGAATTATTTCCCCGACTTTAGTCGTGCGAAATTCACTAACTGGAATCGGACTTCTATGCATTTTATCAAGAGCACAAACATCAAAGAACTCTGTTGATTCGTTTATTTTCAAATTATTATTTCTTAGAAAGCTTTTAACATGCGTAAAATTTTGGTGTGCAAGACGCTCATGCCACAGCTGCAAATTGTTTTTCTCTGATACTGAATTTACGCTTTCTTTTGTAAAAAGTACACTTTCTACTTTATCGAATTTTCATTGTAAATATATTACTATTTTCAGGTTTTATTCCTATTACCGCAATTGATTTATTTTTATAAAATACACATTTAGTTTTAGTTGATTAAAAAGTCATATTATTTGCAAGAGCTGCTCCCATCGAAAAAAGATTATATTTAATTTCCGGTACATACAAAACATCGGACAAATATTTTCTTACCCACGTCTTTCCATTGTACGCTAAAACGTCAATGCATCCTTTACCTTCGGCGTAAATTAACTTTCCACTTTCAATAATAATTGGTATCCTATCTATAGGCTCATACGTAGAAAAATATTCTCGGTGCTTGGACATGAGCTGCGATGCTCCTGAATCGAGATACCAAACCTTCGGTTGATCGTCAGCTTCATTCGTAGAAATAAACAAGTCCTGTTACAGCGTCGTGAAGTCGAATTTGTTGATCGATGAGAAGTTTCTTGTTAGCATTCCTGGCTAGCATTCTTGCCGCTTGTGTTCGGGCTTTCCGCAATTCGAACAACTTGTTTGTTTATTTTGTCTCGTGGCAGTGTAGTTCTCACTTTTTTCTTTCTGGCAGTTTTGACCTTTATTTCCACTAAACTTATAAAATTTTTGTGCATTTTTATTTTTATTTTCACTTATCAGAGCACTACTTTCAGCATTTTCTTGACCAAACATTCGCGTTTCTTCCATAACTAAGCGCAATGTCAAATTTTCTAACGTTTTTTGGTCAGTTGCAGCTGAATCCCACGCAGATTTAAAATGGTTATAACTTGACGGTAGAGTCATGAGAATCTTAGTAATCAACATACTGTCAGATATATTTTCATTTAACGCTTTTAAAGTGTAGCACAAATCTTCGAGCTTCGAAATATGAGTCGCAATATCATCACTAGAGTTCTTTTTAAAACTAAACCATTTATGTTGTAATACGTGTACACTTGTCTCCGTTTTATTTTCGTAAATTGCATGTAGCTTATCCCACATTTCTTTTGCTGATTGACAACAGAGAATGTGCATCATAGGTTGCTTTTCCATGGAGGTTACAATAAACTTTTGAACAGTCGGTTTACTCGTCGCTTCGCTTACGACATCCAAAACTTCATGGAAAATTAAAATCACTCTCATCTGAAATTTCCAAATACCCCAATTTTTTATATTTTTCAGTTTTGTAATTTTCAATAGATCACTCTCCATTTTAACTGATTTTGCACTTTTGCTCTGTAGGCTGGCTGAGTTAAAATAAGAAAATATATTTTACTTAGGACACAAAATTCTATAAAAACAAGGAGCTAGCGGAGCATCCGTACATGACGAGCGGTCAACACAAAGTGACTCGATAGAGTTTTAAAACTTATTGCAAAATATCAGAGCGCTAGCGTCGACTATAGAAGTCGCGCACGTCGTAAAGCAACAGGTTTATTTGTAACTTCTATTTTCACAACAAGTATAAAGAGAAAGGAGATAAATGAAAGAAGCTCATTGTAAAATACTATCTATATATACTCATACTTGCTTAACTTTGACCTTTTTAAAGGTAATTTTTGTTAGATTTCACTGCTTTTTTATAATAATATATATATATATATATATATATAATTTTTTGTTCTTCGAAATTGAATAAAGCAAAATTTTTATAAATACTTAAAAGTAAAATTAGTAAAAAAAAAGAGATTACGTTGTAAAATACCACTAAAATGCGTCTCCTTGAGTGGACTCCGGGATCAGGGCCCTGTGCTGAAAGAGAGACGCGACATAGAAACGCTTCACAGGTACAGAGCTTAAAACTTCGGAAGCCCGCAAAAGTTATCAGAGAAGGCTTACAACAGCTCTGGAAGACAACAACACGTGGAATGAATTGAGTAGCCGCAAGCTGCTTCACGCCAGAAGAGTTGAACAAACATTTTGTGGGAATTTCAAAGTGACCTAAATAGGGAAAAATATATTCATGACATTCTTGCCTGCACCCCTGAGGGATTCCGATTTAAACCAAGTTGACCTTGTGAGATCCTACTAGCGATATCCCAATTCTCATCTCAGGCAGTGGGTGAGGATGGCATCCCGCAAAGTGTTATATTTAAGACTATCCCTACCATCGGGCAGTTCTCGGTGAGCATATTCAACGCTTCCCTCTTACACGGTATCTTCCCGGACCTTTGGAAGAGGGCTTACGTGCTCCCTGTCAAAAAGCGAGTGTCTCTAACTTCTGCTTCCGATTTCCGGCCGATAGCAATACTAAACTTTCTTTCGAAGGTCCTGGAAAAGATCTGGATAATGGAATATCTGGATCAGCAAAACATGTTAGATCCGCTCCAGACAGAGTTTCGCAAACACAACTCCACACAAACAGCAACACTAAAACTGACGTAGGACATCCGGCATGCCATGGATCAACGACAGATGCCGCAAGTTCTTCATTTCGATTTCAGTAAGGAATTCAATAGGGTTTCCCACACCTGCATGCTGATGAGGCTCCGGGAGTATCCAGGATTGCGCTTAGGTAGTTTATTTCTTATTTGGGGGGTAGAGGACAATTTGTTAAAACAAGATCTCTTGGTCAATCGCCCTCTCTACCCGTAAACCTCGGCGTACCACAGGGCTCAGTCCTGGGTCCCCTGTTGTTTCGTCTCTAAATTAATGATGTGTGTAATGTCTTGGGAAGTGGTATGCAGCATATCCTTCATATAGATGACCTCCAGATTTACACTACCATAACTGTCGACGGTATCGCGGAGGGGCCCGCTAGGTTAAAGCGTACTGCAGAGGCTGTATCGATCTGGGATGATGTGGCCTCGCTTACACTCAACGCAGGGAAAACAAATGCTATTGCCATCGGTTCAAGCCACCTCATGTGTAGTTTGAGAGGCACGGAATTACCGGAAGTGCCGGTTGGGGGAGTACTGATACCGTTCTCGGAATCAATACTGAGTCTGGGGGTCTCTCCGGACTCCACACTCTCTTTGACAAAGCTTGTAGGTGCCCTGAAAAATAAGTTCAACAGAACACTATAGTTTACGATTCTTCCATAAATACACCTCTCACAAAGGAAGGCAGGCAAGTATCCCTCTCCGATTTTTTGGTAAATTATCGAAAAATACTAACACGTTTTTTTTTAGCGGCTGATACGATGATTTAGTCGGTTAAAACCACCCCTAAAATTTATTCCTAAATATCGCCGTTAAAACATATTCTGCAGGTATTATCACTTCCAATCATTATTTTTTAATCATGTGAAATAATTTTTAATAATCTAATGACCCCATTGACCCAGTAATAAAATCGACCTAAGGGTTTGTTTATTTTGAAAAAGGTATAGTCGCATTTTATCAAGTACATTTTCTTCATAAAAATTCATAAATTAACTAAAAATAACTAAAAAAAATTATCTTATAACCCAATAAACTAATAGTCCATTATCTCAACAATCTAATAATCCAATTACCCAATCACTTAATAATACAATAACTTGTAACCGTATTTTTAAGACAGGGAAAATTATGCGGCAACGAAAAGGGAAATAAAAGAATACTCAAGCGGATTTAAAACAAGACTTAACGACTATTAGTAGTTATAGGGTCACTATGGACCGTCAAAACAAATGACGTCATCGGTGCGACACCTCTGGTTGTTGCCATGTAAACAGAATTGCAGCACCGATGACCTCATCGGATGACACGCAAAATTTAATTTATTTATATTTTTTTTTTTTATTTTTTTTTTTTATTAATATTATTTTTTATTTTTTTTTTAATTAATAACTTTAAATATTTGACTGCAAACAAAGTCTCTACATTTATAAACAGATATGAAAATTCAATAAAATTTTAATGTTTTTCAGAAATTAATAACTTTAATTTGAATATTTTTAAATTTTGTAAAAGGAGAGGACTATGAAAAGGTAAGTAATTAACAATTGTATTTAATTATATTTTGTTTTATTTCTTAAATATTCTCTGTACTTACAATTTATAATAGGATTGATAATATTACTTAATCTAATAATACGCATTTTAAATCTTTCTCTATCAGCGGCGATTTGCATCCATTTACCACAACGAGCGGATCTGTAAGCATAATTCCAGACACATATGACACGCGTAACATTTTTTTCTTCGTTAATACATACGTTTTTCATATTTAATAAATTAATTTTAAATTTACGTATTCACAAATATGGTTTCTCTACAATATTGTAATTTCATAAAACAAAAGAATAAATTCGTGTTCCGTCAATTTTCTAAATCTTTTATATTCACTTTTGGTCTTTATTTCCTTTTCGATGATATTATCGGACAAATTTTTAATTTGATCAATATCTTTTTCCTTTATCTCTTGAATAACAATTTTTAATTGCTCCGATGAAACGTCTAGAAGCTGGGCTTCGTGTATTTGTTTACAATTTTCAAACAAATACTTACAAATTTCACGAAAACACACAGAAGACACAAACGAAATAAATTCTAGGTATTCTAGCCTTACATCAATGAACACGGAAATGTTTTGAATCGTATCAAAAGTTACTTTTTTCAAAACTACACTTTGGCGATATCTCTTGATTACCGAATTGTCTATTGTAGCTCTGTGATTTTCTTCAATTTCTATCGCTCGATTCTAGTGACTGAAGGTAAACTTTAACGTCCAACTAGGCCCATAAACTGTTTTATCTCTAAGATCGTCGCTTTCTCCGTTGAAATATTTATTGATGTCTTGGAAAGTAGTTTTGAATGCCTTCCATGAATCTATTGAAAATCTAATCCCGGCGTGGTCACATCCTGCCAGCTCCACGAATGGTTGGATGCTGATGTTATTTTCTGTAAAATAGACCACTTTTCTTTTCCACACACATATATTCTTTTAACATTTCTAGTTAATTCACATAATTTATGACGTATCATCTTCAGCGTCATCTCGCCTTCAAAGTAACCAATTCCATGACGGTTTCGCATCACCCAGTCATTCTCTCTTCTGATCTCTTTTGGTAGCAATTCTAATCGATCAACTTGACAAACGATCCAATGTCCACAAAAATCACCCTCAACAGCTACTATGGCTATTTCTTTTGGCACAAATTCTCCTTTACAATTTTTTAAGCACTGTATATCGACAACGATGTCCATTTTAAGGCATGTGATCCCGCTGAAGGTACGATTGAGACTGACAAGCTGAGACTGTCTCATCTAAACAATGTCTCCAACAGCTCCATCTGTAGCACTTTATCCGCTAAAATCTACAATAATTTGTCTGGATGCGTCAATCTCCAAGATATTTTCATATTCGGCATAAATAATGCAATTGACTGTGCTTTACAAAGGATCATCGAATCGAACTTCTAGACGAACACTACCAAGTCTTATTAAATTTTTATTAAATTCCAAAGGGTGCAATTATTAGCCGATAAGTCAGGAGTTAAATCAAAGGCAAAAAGACAGAATCCATGAGGGTATGCCTCGGGTGACATTCCATTACCTTCGTTAAGAAAATGAATACCAGTACCGGAGAACAAAGAATGATAACAGTCAATGTACAACTTTTTTGTTTTAAAGTCGGGTTGCAGAGGCTTAGAAGGTATTTGTACACCATCAATATACAGACATAGGTAATTAATATTGAATTTTCGAAATTGGACGGGTTGAGTTGACGATCGCCATTAAAAGCTTTATTTTTTACAAAACCAACAATTAGTCTTTTTGGCAATTGACCTAAAATAATGTTATCTAATGTTTCACCATGTATTCCGCTGTGCATTGTAAAAGTATCCATAATTAAGGACCATAATTAAGTAAAGTTTCGATATAAGCTCTGTATGCGTAAGCATTATTTGGTGGTAAAACCAATTTTTGATTAAAATAAACATCGACTTGATTGAACATCGAATGCATAAAATTATTCACAGGGCCCATCTTTTTTATATTATCGGCACCCTCGGCTGGTAAATCTTGTTCGGAAACTCTAGATTTTAAAGACACTTTTAATTGTAGTAACGTATGAGCCAGATCTATATACTCATCACCATTTCCAGGAACAACAAACTCCTCTACCAACATCGTGACCAACTTGCATGTTGAAATATTCTTCGTAACAATCCATTTTATTTTTTTCTTTTCTTAATCAACTCGTTTAAAGTGCAGTGTCACTGTCAACGTTCCATAATCAAATGGTATTCATTCTCCATGTTGGTCTCTTATATCTATTTCTATTGTTTGGAATGAGTTAAATAGTAAAGGTATGTACGTAGGTGGTGAAAAGTTTTTGATTCGCATACCGCCATAAGTATATTCTTCGACATTCAAAGACACTGCGCGCAAAAGACGAGTTTGAACGTAGCTTGTGTGTAGGGTTCGCAAATATCACTGTAAACGATCATCATGCTGGGCAGATCATTTATGAAATTAGATGAATAAATACTAGTTACAGGTACATCGGCATCAAGTTTGATTTGATGCTTTGAAATTTCAAATTCAAAAATTCTCAATCTTTTCGAAATGTAAAAGTCATGGACAAATTTAGAGCACTCGCTAGAGCAAATTCTTCTAACACCGATGTAACAACCACCTTCAATGGTTAATTCTAAATGATTTTTCATAGATGAGAGATCATTCATTTCTCTCATAAGGGTTAGCAAATTTTTGTAAGTACCTGGCTTTATCAAAGATACTTTACTCTCGATTGACGGAAGCAATGCAGGGTCGTCTGTCGACTGATGGAGAACTGAGAATGGCATACGTCTAACGTGAACAATTCTTTCGTCTTCTTCGGGTGGTATGTGTTGAAAAGTGAAAGGTGTATGAATCTCTGCAACAGTCCACTTTCCTTGCAGTTGTATGCGTTGCGGAAGCTGTGTAACAAAATTTGTCGTGGTATTTTCCGGAAAATAACTCATGCTGCTGTTTCTCGGCAGCACCACGTAAAACTGATCCCTCATTATATTTGCTCTAATTCATCAGCTTTTACCCAAGAATTGAACTTATCTGGGTAGCCCTTCCATTTGACGAGATATTCTTTTGCACAGCCTTTTCCCCGCGGCTTTAAAATTTTCTCAATTTCAAAATTGGTTTTGTCCAAATCTTTTCGTACTCTACTCAATTCCTCTTCGTAGCAGAACCCGCCAATTTCTTCACCAGCTAAATCTTTTAAAAAATACACTGTGGGTATCGTATTGATGAAATGCGTTCAATCTTGAACAATTCCAACGTCCAGCCTCCTTCGTATCCTTTTGCGAAAAAGTTTCTCGCGCGACTGACACGTACCAGATCCCCAACGCTGTATTTAATCTTTTTAACGTTATTGCGATGATCATATTCTTTTTGCAGATTTTGACGCGCTTGAGCGGCATTATAGAGAGTCATTTTTATAGCTGAATGCTTACAGTGATTCTAAGCTTCTACAATTTGTTGTAAAATATCAGTGTAACAACGTGTATTATTGTGGGTGAAGTAACGCCAAATTCGTTCTTTTATTGTCCTAATAAATCTTTCGGCAATCGCAGCTTTAGTGTCGGGACTGCGAGCAGTCCTATACTCAATCTTTCTTTTTTTCAAAGTCTGTTGCATTTCGTTACCGATAAACTCTTTTCCCTTGACCGTTTGAAGGCATATAGGTTGACGTGAATTGCTTCTGGATAAGATTTTCTCAAACCCCTTTGTCACACTTTTTGCAGTCTTATCCACAAGGGGTTCAATACATGCATATTTACCAATGACATCGATAACTACCAAGATGTAGGAATAATTATTGTTGTAATATTTTAATGATCTGAGATCCATCAAATCAGCTTCCCAAACGTCATCAATTTTCTGAACGTTGTACGTGCGTCGTGGAAATCTACATCTGGTGAGTCTGTGTAAATTGTAAACATCTTGGCCTTCCAACCTTTCGACAACTTTCCCAGCTTTATACTTTTTATGCGTAGCTTTCAAGAGTTTGTCAGCCCCTGCATAAGCTGCATGTTTGGAGAGTCCATAGTACAGATCTTTAAGAATTTTGTTCATTTTTCTTTGAAATTTTTATCTCCGCTATCTTCTTTTTCTTCTTTAACCTTCTTTTTTGAGACTTTATACAACTGGATATGCGCGAAAACAATTTTTTAAAAGTAATCTTACTGGTCATACAACAAGCTGTCATAAGTGCCAAAGTTCTTTCATCGGATGGAGTATCCCCCAACATGCGCGAAAATGCTCGCTCAGCCAGTATTCGATCCGCGTGTCGGCGATTACCTTTTTTCTTGTCAGCGTATGCAGTATCGTCATAGACTTATAGAGATAGACTGCGCCTCCTGCCTAAAGCGCTGAGGACAGGATAAAAGAGAGAGGGCAATAGCTGGAGTCGTCCTTTCTCTTTCTAATTGCCGTTTGGTGGGGAGAAACTCGTAACTCTATTGGTCTATGGTTCCGAGTTAGAAAGGGAAAGAACGACCCCAGCTATTGCCCTCTCTCTTTTATCTCGACCTCAGCGCTTTAGACAGGAGGCGCAGTCTATCTCTGTAAGTCTATGAGTATCGTGCTCGCGACAAGCTTCGTCCAGGGGATTGATACCCACCTCACCACGCTCGAGTTGTTCTGACAATTTCGAGCCAGGACCACAAAATTTATGACCAGGTACATGCATTTCAAAAGGTAACACATCAATTAACGAATCTAACACACTGTTGTGTTCTTCCTGTTGGGATTCTACTTGTGTATCCGTCTCCATTTCATCGGCGACGATCTCAAGCTTTTCTTTGGATATCTTTTCCGTCCAGATGGTGCAAAATACTCTGGGCTCTCACTTGTGAAACTCTTATCAGCGCTAGGAATATTATCCGGTGACAGGAAAGGCAGCGTTAGGTTGACTTCGGAATTTGAACTATCTCCAGAACCAATGTTCTGCAAAACACGTTTGTTACCAATAAATTCTCGAGGAATATGTATCTCTCGAAGTGCTACGGCAAACTGCCGATGTCCTGGTGGGGGTGGTCTTTTTCTATTCCTCATCGCATCGTTAATCAAATCAACAATGTTGGCTCGATGAAGAGTTACATCTTCTACAGTCACTTCACCTTTAGATGACCATTTAATTTTACTAGAATCTCGCAAATGATGCAGGAGTTTATCAGTGTTGGAACGAAATTTTTTTGGAATACTTTCGAGTATTTGAGTATCGGTAGATTTTTCAATTACCTCTTGTTCTTCTTGTTTCTTTTTTATCTGTTTATTTTTTGTCGCTTTTAGCCATTCACACACTATAAAAAGTGAGTATAAGTTTTCTAAATGGAGACATTTAAATATTTTAAATTTTATAAAACTGTAAGAAATTTTTTTTGAAAAAATATAACTCAAAAATTACTATAATTCATTCATTTTTAAATAAAACAAAATCACATTTTGAATAAAAATTTGCGTTTTATAGATCACAAAAAGAGCCAAACTAAATTAATATTTTTTCATTTCAGAAGTTGTTGTGGTGTACCCGGATTTCTTCAGTAATCAATCATATGCATATACCTATTCAAACAATGTTAAGATAGAATTTATCCCATGCAATGAAGAGGAGGAAGAAAGATGCAATATCAAATGTAGTCAGCATGTGGAACTTTGTGCCCACGTGCCAGATGATTGCATTTATTGCAAATGTTATTAAATGAGAAATAAAAGGACAAAATAAATCAGACAACTGCATTTATGGTATTATTTAATTTAATATTAATTATAATTATTTCTTCCGTGTGTTTTCAATTTTAGCTTAAAAATGCTCCAAATTACTTGGGAAGATTCGATATTTCCCTGTCATACACCTTTAGGACCATTTAATTAAATTTATTATTAGATAACTATAAATTAAGTAATGTAAGTTATTTAACTTTCTGACCTTTTTTTTTAAATTATTGAGGATAAAATGAAAAGCTGCGGTCGCCTACTATTTACAAGGAGAGTATTTGAGTAATGGATTTCCCTGTAACTTTAGGATATGTTTTTAATGTTAAAATGTGCAGGAGGCCGCCTCCGTTCGGCGTAACGCTCGATTTTTCAAAAGTGATGTGCTCTGTTAGCGAAAAACTAAGAAAGATCGATTTTTGTTTAATCGCGTATAACTTCTCATCTATCAACAGTGCAGTATTTTAACAATTAGCATTCGAAAATGAGATTAAATCCTACCTTTATTTTAAAAAAAAGATCATCAAAAAGCTTTTATTCCTTTAAAAGTTATATAGCTAAATAAAAATTTACATTAGAATTAAGCTAATCCTGGTAGAAATCTCAATCCAATTTTTCGGTAGTTAATAGGTATTTTGAATTGGAATCGATTAAAATTGCGAAGAAAAGGCAGAAATTAGGTAGAATCAAGGCTAGATATTAGGTAGAAATTAAGCAGAATCTATGCTAGAAATTAGGCAGAAACTAGGCTAGATATTAGGCAGAAATTAGGCCAGAAATTAGGTAGAATCTAGGCTAGAAATTAGAAAGAAATTAAGCAGAATCTGTGCCAGAAATTAGGTAGA
>JAWWEO010020095.1:0-11355 GCA_035582975.1 Ormyrus labotus | reverse complement strand
GCAGCCCTGGTGACTCAGGCCCCTTCACCGGCTTCGCGGCTTGCTGCCCCGAAGGGTGTTGCTCGCCGCCGAAGCGCGCGTCAAGGTGACAGTCCTTCGAAGGGGAAGAAATGTGTTACTTTTTAAGTTATTTTGAGGGAGCGATTTAGCCGCTCCTCTTCCGCTCCTGTTGTACTCAATAGCCCACGCCTCCTCCGCTCCTCTGCCGCTCCTCTTATGCTTCTCATTTTCTTATTTTCGGGTAGTAAACTCACTCGCGGGAAAATTCTTCTACTTTTGTCCCTTGTTGCATAACGCACTATTTCACGTCATCTAAATGTTATAGAAGTACTCCATGGTTTGTGTACCTGTTAATCCAGAAAGGAGAATGCCAACAGCAATTCGTGGTCAAATTTTACAAAGGATGCGTATAACCAGTTCCAGCATAAAGAATCTTTAATATCTTAAGTATTTAAATAAAAATTGCCTTTTCTGTTAAGTCAAAAATATGAAAAAAAATTTTTTTTAATCATATGGATGTTACGTCTGAACGGAGTAAGTATTAGTGATCCCCGTTTTAGCCAAGAACGCATTCTTATAGCTGGGATGGGGAAAAAGAACTCAGGAGGAAAAATAATGTGGTCGACGCCAGAGGTTAAGTTTCTATACAATTTATTTAGACTTTAAAAAACTTACACAAGACGGCGAAAAAAACAAACACGCTATAATATTCTTCAAACGACTTTTAATTTACTTTTGAAACGCTCGGGATGAAGGCTGGAACTGAACAGTTCCTCGAGCCCTTTTTACTTTTACTTTCCCTTCGAGTCTTTCCTTTTTTTTTTATCTGAACTTATACTTTCTTTCGAAAGAAAGACTCTCGGAAAGAGGAAGGGGTTTTATGGCTATTTCTCCTAAGTGTGAGACAGGGACTCGGGAGAAATTTAGCCTGAGTCTGACTGCCAGTCGAAAACTCTTCCGAATTTTCGACTGGACCTCTGGTTTTTTCCTAAGAGGAAAACCGGAGGGGCTTGCAGTTAGTGCTGTTCGAGTCCGACTCTGGTTTTTTCCTAAGAGGAACACCGGAGGGACTTGCAGCTGGTGCTGTTCGAGTCCAACTCTGGTTTTTTCCTAAGGAGAAACACCGGAGGGACTTGCTTTTACTGTTTGCCTCAGTCAGATCTAACACTTCCTCAAAAGAACCCTCTATTTATATGCTCCAAATACACGTAGTCTTATGGGAAAGTAGAGGGAGTTTTCCTCTGCCATAAGACTATATAAGGGTAAAGAGAGAGGACCGAGTTGCTCCGGAAAAGTCTCGCCCACTCACAACAGAGTTGGGCCTGAGGGATGGGAGGAGCTTCCCAAGAGCGGACTTTTTCTCCGAAACTATCCCTTACTCTCTCTACACTTATACACAATTTTTCTTAATTTATTTTTAACCTATTTGCGCTAGTCGTTTGAAAAATACTTCATCGTAAGATTATAGGAATTAAAAAGTTACCCGTATTCCTTTTTTGAGCGGAATTTTTATCTTAATAATTGCTATTTTAGCGCTCATTATCATTATTATTTTTTTTTTTAAATAATAAGTATATCAATCTTTTTTCCTATAATCTTACTATACTTAATTTTAATCATATTATTTTTTATTACTGTACGATAATTCTATTATTTTAATTTATATGTAATATAGTATTAATTATGTAATATAATTATATTATTATTTACGCATTATAATCGACTTATTTAAATTTTATTTTAGTTTAAGCTAAATAAAATTTTGAAAAATATTTCGGGTAAGTTGTGCGTCTATGCGACGGGCGCTTTCCCTTTTTTTTCGAGATCGTAAAAAAAACAGATGGCCCTCTTCTCGAGAGGCGCATCCTCCAACGGCTACTCTTTACTTGGAAAAGCGGTCCGTTAGAGTTGCTTAGTCGCAGACGCGACGTAACATGGATATTCGAGTTAGAATTGTAAAATTTGATGTATGTAACTGGTAAATTTATCATCATTTTATAATCGGTAATAGTTATTATAAAAATATTCAAAACAGTTTCGAATATGAGCAATTTATGTCGAGAAATGGTATTTACGGTAATGAAATAGAAATTAAAGGTTTTACGGAAATATTTAATATTTGTGTTATAGTGCATTTAAATAATTTGCAAATTCCTTTAACATTTGGAGATAGTTCTCATTCAGACAAGTTAGAATTGTTACTTACAGGTGCCAGGGATTGGGGTCATTATGATATTTATTCAAAATTTATATGTGATAAAAATTTAAAAAGAAAACTAACAACTAAAACTATTGAAAATAATAAATTAAAAAAGAAATTAAAATTATCTAAAAATATAATTTCTGATACTAATATTGATTTTAAAGTTAAAACTATTGAAAATAATAATCCACAAAAGAGATTGAAATTATCTAAAACAGAAATTTCTGATACATCTTTCTCTGGTAAAATGAATTTTATTTGTCAATTTTGCTCCGCAGTCTTTTGGAAAGAGGAAAAGAAAAAATCAAATTATTGTCAGAAAGGAAAAAATTGTTTTACCGTCGTTAAGTCAGTTTCCTGAAGGGTTAAAAATATTATTATTAAATGACAAACACTTTCGACATTTAATTAGGTATAATAATTTATTTGCTTTCGCTACTTTTAGCGCAAATGTGAAGCAAGAAAAAGGACAAGCTATTTACAATTTAAAAATACAGGGTCAAGTTTGTCATAAGACTTCTAATACCTTATTTCCTTCTGATAATGAAGAACCTATCTGTGGTCAATTGTATATATACAATAATGTTATAGCTACAGAAAAAAGACTTAAATCAAAAGAAAAATTAACTACAGAATATCTAAATGAATTATTTAATATTTTTAATAACAATCCATATGCTAAGAAGTATAAGTATTTGTACGAACTTATAAGTAAACAAAAGTTATCCAATTATCGATTATATTTTATTCGTAAAAATGGTAAACAAAAATATCGTTATGATAAACCGCTAATTTGTGAATGTAATGCAATCATTGTTTCAAAATCAGGGATTCCTGAAGAATATGATTTATGTGTATATCCTAGAAAAGAAAACGTATTTATTTAAATAAATTATCTCATCATGTTGATCCTATGGTTTTTCATATTTTCTTTCCCTGTGGTGATTTAGGTTGGAGTATTGGATACAAAAAAAATTCTAATAGTTCATCAAATGATAATATTACAGCCTTGCAATATTATCTGCGCCGATTATTTTATAGACCAAATGAAAAAACATTCAATCCGTTATTGTATGGTGGAAGATTAACTCAACAATTTTTTTTTACACGATGACATTATAATAGAGATAATAGGATGAATTTTTTTAGAAATAATCAAAAGCAGCTCCTCATTGAATGTTATCAGAGTTAATTAGATCATGTACAAAATTCAGCTTGTAATGATTCAAAAAATTTCGAAAAAAAAAGAAAGATTAGGAAATCTTTTTGTTTTACCATCAACATATATTGGAAGTCCACGTTATATGCAACAGCATTATCAAGACGCTATGACAATTACAAGAGCTAAAGGTCACCCTGATTTATTCATTACCATGACATGTAATCCAAAATGGAGGGAGCTTATAGATATTCTTCTTAATTTTCCAAATGATATCCCTAATATAACAATTCGTTTATTTTATTTAAAATTTTCTTCTCTTTTGTCCGATATAGTTGATAAAAAAATTGTTGGTGAAGTTTTAGCTTATGTTTTTACCGTAGAATTTCAAAAAAGAGGTTTACCGCATGTTCATCTGTTTGTAACTTTACATCCTAAAAATAAATTATTAACTCCTGAACTTATTGATTCTCATAAATCTGTAGAAATTCGAAACATAAATAAGGACGGTATACAGCAATTAGTACTTAAATACATGTTACATGGACCACATACTTCTAAATCTACGTGTTACGTAAACAAAAATTTCTTAAAGATTTTTGTAATACGACACTATTTAACAAAGATGGTTATCCAAAATATAGGAGACGAGATAATTCCTGTAAATGACACGGCAGAAGTGATAATAAATAAACTTTTTTTTGTATCGAATAATCAACTTTATTAGTCTCGGATTACAATAAAGAAAACTAAAATTAAAGCTCTCGCTCCGAACCGTCCGGAAGGTGAGAAAAAAGTCCCGACAAAACTGTTTTCTATTATTCTATTATTTTTTGTTGCTATGGAGATAAAACAATTTCTAATCTCCGCGGCGTTCCGTCCACGCATCTCTCACATGCGTCACGTAATTCTTCTTTCGTGATCTTAGTGGCGCTAAGATCGAAGAAAACTTGCGGTCCCGCACGATTCTTTAATCGCCGTACTCGCGGCCTGTCGTGGTGTCTTCCTCTAATGTACACCACGATGGAGAATTAGAAACGGAATTATTTCAATTATTAGCTTATTAAATAAATAAATAATTTCCTTTTTTCTCCCTTGTTCGTAACAATTCCAAAGAAAATTATAAATATCCAATGAAAAAAGACACACCAGTTACTTTAGTAGACAATTCAATGGTAGTTCCTTATAATACATTTTTGTTAAAAAAATATAAGTGTCATATTAATGTTGAATACTGTGCTTCCATTCAAAGTATTAAGTATTTATTTGATTATTTACATAAAGGTAGCGATAGGGCATTTTGTAGAATAAAAAAAATTGATATCGAAAAAGAACAAGATTCTGATATTCAGATTCAAGATTCGGAGATTGCTGGAATTTCCAATTGACGGTCGTAGTCATACTGTTGTACAAGTAGCTGTTCATACAGAAAATCAGCAAAAATTAATTTTCGAAGAAAATAAAGAGGAAGAAGCTTTGATAGGTGGAGAACTACTTTAACAGTATGGTTTAAATTGAATCAAGTCGATGAATTTATTAAACAAATCCAATATGTTAATATTCCAAAATATTACGTGCGTAATCCACAAACTAAATTATAGGTAACACGAGTTCGTGTTAAAAAAAATTAACCTTGTAACGTTGCGGACGGTACGACGCCGCACCGCTTCCCCGTACAACGTCACTACTAATTTATATTATACGACCCAGAGAATCCGTCTCTGGGGAGGCCGACCGAACGAATTCCCGTAGCCGGGGTGCTACGGTCGAACGCGACGCGCAACAATCTCGAACTCGCACTCCCGATTTTCCGATGCAAGGTAAATTCTTTAATAAACTCACCCGCGACTCCTTCTCGCGTTCTCTCTCCTACCCTCTCCTGGCGGTGCCAGAAGGACTCCCACTTGCAGTACTTCCTTCCCGGCGAGGGCACGGCGACCTCTGCCGCCGCTCTAACCGGTAACTGGCGAGGGCACCCGGAGGCCACCCGCCGCTCAAACCTGTCCCTCCTGGAGGTGATGGCAGTGGAGGCCCCTGCCTCGACACTGCCCAATGTTACCCAGTGCTTCACGCACTCACACTGTCCCAAACACACACACCCTCGTGCACTCGCGAGCACTAGAAATTCCGTGGCGAAGCGCTGTGAAACAAAATGCAAACCGTGTGCGTCCCTTTGGAAACTCAAAAAAAATCGCGGAAATCACGTGCGGTTTCTTTGGAGGTCCGACTGATACTGGCGAGCGAGCGGGCCGACTGCGATCGCGAGCCCTCCTCGCGATCGGCCCTCTCGCTCGCACTCATGCTCGCTTACCGGCGAGCAGCGCGCGGCGAGCGTCGAAAATGGCTGCCCGTGGTCGCTTAACCGAGCCTTTCTCGGCTTGCCATGAAATGGCCGCGCCGCCCGGTTCCCCCTTCGCACGGTTCTCCCTAGAACCGGGAGGAATCTGTGGGCGCGCGCCATAATGCAGCGGAGGCGAGCCGGCGTGCGCCGGCCTTGGCAAGGTAAACACGCCGAGGTATATTTACTTGCGAGGTTCGGCGCAACTTGATGTTAGACACTACCATCGAGATAATATTCCGAAATATTATTTCGGAATATTATCTGAATTTATAATGTACTTTTGTACATTATAAGCTATAGGAAGAATAAGTGCAGTTTCGCCGAAAGGTAATGAAAGATTTCATCTAAAATTAATTCTTGGTCGAGTCAAAGGTGCATCTTCTTTTAATAACTTTCGGTCTTATGAAGGTAAACTCTACAAAAATTCTAAAGATGCTGCTCTTGCAATGGGACTAGTAGAAAATGCTTCATATATTTTATCGATTTTTGAAGAGGCTTGTTGCTCTATTATGTTGCCTTATCAGTTACGAAAATTTTTTGCATTATTTCTTTTAACAGAAAACAAATAAGATTTTCAGGAAAATAAAGAAAATTATGCTCATCTTCATCTTCTCTTCTTCTCATCTTCAAAAAATATTTGAATCTGAACAAATGTCTTGTAAAGGAAAAAACAGGAGAAAATTCTTTATTGCCATTTATTTTATACAGAAGGCAATTTTCAATAGTTTTAGCTTTTGCAATAACAATAAATAAATCTTAAGGTCAAAGTTTCAATAGTATAGGATTGTACTTAAAACGACCATTATTTTCCCATGGTCAATTATTCGTAGCACTATCGCGATGTAAAAATTACAGTAAAATATTTATACAAAATGAGTTAAACGATGAGTCTAAAATAAATAATATAGTATGGAAAGAAATTCTTGACAATTAAATTATTGGAAATTCGTGAAAAAATTTGGTTTTCAAAATAACTATTTTTAAATATTTTAGGGCCTACTATTAATGCAATTGGATCATTTAAAGCCCAATAGAACACAAATAATAATCATTTTAGTTTACAATATAACTTTTTCGTAATTTTATAAGACGTATGTTATAAATTTGCTTAATTGACATACAAGAAACTAATCTGATTATTCTTTTACATTTAATCACAAAAAAATTTCATTGAAATTTCAAAGGTCATGTTAAGCTTATTACTGAATAAAGATTATTATAATAACTATTATTTATTTAGTTTTAAAAATTTTAAAATATAATTTATAACACATTATCAATTTAATAATTGATAACAGGTAAAAAATTATTTTCTAAAAATTTTAAAATAAAGGAAACATGAATCACATAATCTAAGTAATGAAGTTTTACATTGCATTTACATTACATTTTGATGGAATTTTCTTTCTGATTAAATGTAACAGAGGATGTAAACCTAACGTAACTCAATTTCAATATTAAAATGCTTTTCTATTTGTTTTTCTATTTAAAAATTTATTTATCTACTGTAGTTTAATTTTAATAAGATAAGAATTACGTTAACGTTTTACACCTCTTACGGAAGGAGGCAGGAAGGGCTAGGCTGGAGTCTGGGCGGTCGGTGGAAGACTCCAGTAGTTTGTAGGGCTCCTGGCGACGAGTTCCATAATTTTATTTGAGTACGTTGTATGAAAATTTATGATAATAATTTCACCTGATTTTAGCATGTTCTAAAATCACATTTAATTATTACTAATTATCATATACAAAATTCAAGTAAAATAAAAAAAACTCAACGCGCCTTGAACAGTACCTCAGTGGTGGGGAGGAACACTGTTTATAATGTATTTTTAATATAATTTTTAATTTTAATTTATATATAAATCTACTTAAAGCTATAATATGTATATAATGTAACGGGATAATTATTCGGGAGTAAATCGCCGAAAGCTAATTTCGAATCAATTACGTAAAAAAAATAATTCTTAAGATCGATAAGATTTTCGATGAGGATTCCAATGGTGACTTTGAATTAGACCTTGGACGCTTCGTTCAAGGTCAACTTAACTTTTTTTATTAGAATTTTATTAGAATTTTTATTATAGAATTCTGAAGGAGCGCAGAATTTTACGTTTGAATACGGTTTAACTCATAGTTGAATACTCTTCCGAGCTTTGGAAGCTGATATTTCATCAAGATAATGAGATATTAAAGAATGATCCACAAAAAAGTGTGTGCGTGTGTGCGTGTGTGCGTGCGTGCGTGCGTGCGTGCGTGCGTGCGTGTGTGGGTGGGTGGGTGGGTGTGCGTGTGGCTGTGTCCAACGTTGGGCATTAAGTGAGACAGGATGGTCCTAACATTTGACGCTTTAGTTTCGGCGTGCACCATGTGCTGCTTGACGCAAAGCCTGGCGTCTATTGTAACTCCCAGTTAGCCGAGAGATGGTTAGGACGTGAACTCATAGTTGCCGACTCGCAGTATGATAGTTTCCACTTTTCTTCTACTGGTGATTAGTACTGCCTCCGTCTTATGCTCTGCCAACCTTAGGTCACCCGAGTTCATCCACTGACGTACTCTTCCGAAAGTTATATAAAAAATGTAGTGAAGTCCCTCCAGATGTTTCGCTATGAATACTAATGCCACATCATCCGCGAATGGAGCTAGTTCAGTAGCTCGTCGTACATGACATTCCACAGGAGAGGGCCTGAACCCTGAGGAACATCTCGGAAAACATGTAAATATACTGGTATACTTTGTTTGCAATGCATTTTCTGGATTTGATCTTGACCTGACCGGGTCAAACGGACCTCGGATTCGGATTCAGAGACCTCGAAAACGTATGGATATCGTGGTGTTTATCTTTCGCACATGCATCTTTTTTTTTCGTGGGGCTGTGTTATTAATACACTGGATTTTAGCAATGATTTTCTTTGTTTCTCGGGTTGCTGATGAAGCTGCTTTTTTGTTCTTCTTCACTTTCTGTCAATTTGTAGACTTGACAGGCGGTGTTTCCACCGGTATTTGCAGTGTTGCTTCATTTTCTTTCCATTTTTCTCTCTGGCATCTTCCAGTATGGTAAGCCTTTTAGGCTCCTCCTTAATGTCTTTTCTGGGATTCGGAATTCACGTTTCTTCTAGCACTATTACCTCTCCATCTTTGTCGACTTTTCAGAAGGCCAAGTATGTGACGGTATTGTGGGTGCCTGTGTTGCTATTGATAGTGAGGCACGCCTGCACTCTACCTCCTCCATCAACGTCTTCTTCGGTCCGTGGAAGGTAGTACGTATAGCGGTCACCGTGCTCTGTAAACTGCGAAAAGAATTTGATAGACTTAACTAAATCATGCTGTTAAATGTGGACAATGAAATATTCGGTTGATTTAAAAGAAAATCTGTTGTTTCAATCAAACAAAATCTGCGATCACACTAAGACTGTTTTGATTGGTTACTGTTGACTGATTTGATTGGTCTGTACAAAATGTGCGCCAAAATAGAGTATGCCTAAATTTTAATGAATAAATTTATAAATTAAAATATGTTTGAAATTAAAGGGTTAAATAAATGTAATATAAATAGTATTTTATTGACATGATTGAAATTAAACTATGCGATCACGTTTATAACCTCAAAAATAGTATTCGCGCAAAGCGCGTTAAGTACAGCGATATTAAAATTGATGGAATAAGCATTAATTAACTAAATTAAAAGAATTAGACATTAAATTAGGTTAAGAACTTGAATCTAATAATAAGCAATGTTTTCATGAAACAATAATTTTACAATTGAGGAGCTGGATCGAGAAACCGGCCGAGCGCTCGGCCGCGGCTAAAAGCCACGATGAGCAGGGTCGATTTTTGAAAGACTGCAAATGAACTTAAAAAAAATACTGTCACGTAGAGCATGAAAAAATATAACTTTTTTACATTTACAAGTTTTTGATTCGATAAATAGTTTCCGAGATTAAAAAATAAAAACTGCAAAATGTTTATCGATCGGAATCATTAAATTTCGAAACTTAAATCGCTGTACATCCGTGATATATGCATAAATCAATTTGAAATTTTCAGCATAGATAAAGTAAGTACTACCGATGCCGAAAGCATTGTTAGAATAATAATATTCTGCGTCAGTGTAATAAGATTTAATTAATAAGTGCACTACCCAAAAGATTAAGTTTCTCTTGATTCGCCGATAAAAAGTATGTTATGAAACTTTTATGTGAAAAAACTTAGAGCGAGACAGTTGTTCCTCAATGCGTAAAGAAGTTTTTCACAAAATTTTACATTGATTTGATGATTATTATTCTAGTTACAGCGATATGAAGACGCGGCTGCAAACGTTCTGTCTACGAAAGCGTACAGCTTGGTCAGCTGTTCTGCTTTTCTGCTGCACGTCGCGATAAGGAACTACAACCGCGTCTTCAAATCGTTGTACCTCGATTAATAATCATCAAATCAATGTAAAATTTTGTGAAAAATTTCTGTATGTATCAAGGAACAAGTTTCTCGCTCAAAGTTTTTTCAAAGATAAATTTCATAACACACTTATTTTCGGCGAATCATGAGAAACCTAACCTTTTGGGTAGAGCACTTATTAATTAAATCTTATTACACTGATGCAGAATATTATTACTCTAATAATGCTTTCAGCATCGGTAGTACTTACTTTATCTATGCTGAAAATTTCAAATTGATTATGCATATATCACGGAGATACAGCGATTTAAGTTTCGTAATTTAATGATTCCGATCGATAAAAATTTTGCAGTTCCTATTTTTTATCTCGCAAACGATTTATCGAATCATAAACTTATAACTGTAAAAAAGTTTCGGTTTTTTATACACTATATGATAGCATTTTTTAAAAATTGATTTGCAGGCTTTCAAAAATCGACCCTGCCTATCGTGTCTTTTGACCGCGGCCGAGCGCTCTCCGGTTCTCGACCGGTTTCTCGATCCCGCTCCTCTATTTAAAAGTAATAGAACGTTTTTCATGGTTTATTGCTTTTAGAATTAAATAAAATTTAGCTTAATTTTTCTCAAATGGATATAAATAAAAATAATTAAATATTTTATTGATTTAACTGTATGAGAAAGTAGGGGCTCGCGAAGCGCGCATGATCTTGCTAGTGCTGTCAAATCAACAGGATTCCTATTAAATAAACAAAATTTCGGTTGAATCAAAAATTTTTCTGTCAAAGGTGCAGAAATTCAATTGCGCATATTTCACAAGTATTTGAGTCAATCAAATTTTTTCTTAGTGTATCTCCTTGTGATCATTCGATCTTGGTTGAACGATTTCGTAGAGTTCGGTAGTCAGTCTTTCCACCAGCTTCAACTCTTGCGTTTTCTTCGTTAACCTGCTTATGGCGGCTGGAGATTCTCAGCTTCTCTTATCTCACTTATTTCACCAGAGCATCGTACGTAAAGGGGCGGTCCGAAATAGCAAGGAATGGGTATACACTCCGGTTAACCCATTAACGCGCAAAATCGAATTTTTGTGCACACAATTTCAAGAGCCCAATTCGTACAGATAAAGATAGTAACTTCTTGCCAAAATCTTACCTAAACGATTTTCGAGGGTGTTCTTTCAGAATCAGGTATCAGTTTTACGATAAATTATCAACAAATCTATTAATTGTGCATTTTAATAAAAAAAAGACACATTTTTTAAGG